>APFE031414105.1:142261-152449 GCA_000404065.3 Pinus taeda | reverse complement strand
CCCCCCCCCCTCTCAGTATTATTTTCAACAGATAAGCACCTTGAAATTTCTTATTTGCAAAATACTTATCAAGGATAAGATCGTAAAAGAATTTGCCAAATGAACCCAAACAAGCTTCACATAGTGAATTACTTGTATAAATTGAGTGCTACACAAATTTGGAACATACTAAATGTGCTACAACTACTCATACAACAATTTTAAAATTCTTTTAAAAAAATGAAATAAACTTGAATCCCAAATTTCTCCATTTAAATTGACTATCAACAAACCAAACCAGCATTTTAATGCTTAAAGAAAACACCATTGCATATAAGTGATTTATTTATGAACACCACTTTTACAAGTTACTCAATTATGGGGATATGCAACTAGTGAAAAACAGAAATTCACAAACTTGAGTTGGACAAATAGTCCGCCCATTTCTTACCCAACTAGGTGAAGGAACCATCTATTTGAACTTTCTCTTCTTCTGAAGTTGCTTAAGGGTTGGTCGCATCTTGCACCACTTTTTATTTTGTCGCTTGCTCTTCTAGTTCTTGCATGATTTGCTTGCCCTTACCAAGATGAAGTTCTGGAAACAATTTCCAACACTTCTCGATCCAATGTCCATTGATATTGCAGTGAGTACAGAAGTTCTTTTGAGCTCCTCTCGGCTCACTTTCCTTTATCCTTGGATGAGATTTTCTCCTTTCGGTCTCAATTCTAGTAGACATAAACATCATATTGTTGATTGTTTTCCTCTTATCGCACTTATCTACACAATGGTTAGATGAAAGGTAAAAGGTGCATGGAAACATTTTCCTCAACATGTTATTCAAATATGCATTTTGTTTTCCATCATGAACAACATTCGAATTAATAGAATGATTATACCTTTGTTTGTTGTCCTTTGGCTTACGTTGCCTGCATGAGGAACTTATGTGGCAAGAAGAACTCAACTTTCCTTCTTCTTCAGCTTTTACATCTCTCTTTGGAGATTTTTTGCATTGTAGGTACTCCTTACACTTGAGGAACCAAGTGGGAACCATTTTTGGATGCAACTCCCAACATCTTGCCTCGTGTCCTTTCTTATGGAAAAAGGAACATGATATCCTTGAATTGTTGCTAGAAGACCACTCTTCTTTTGCAACATAGCCTAAGCCTTCGTATTTAGGCCTCTCCTTGGCCTCAATGAGATTTTTAATTCCTTGCTGGTTTACTCCAAGGCCTCCTCCCTTGTAACCCATCTTGGTCAAGAGCTTGGATCCAATGCCTTTACTGTATTTTTCAAAGTCTGCAAATGAATTTACATCAACACTTTCACATAAGGAAGAAGCATGTAAATTCTTACCATTCGCTTCATCTTTCGATTGACACACGAAGATTTTTTTGATTTCCCTTTTGATTCGAGATGTGTCCTCTTGGACTCTTTTCTCTCTTCTTTTAGCTCCTCATATTTGGGCACTGATAGAACCTCATCTTCCACATCATATGGAAAAAAGGTACAAACTTGTCCATCTACCTTCTCGGAGGGACTTTGTACACTAGCATCTTGCATAATTGTTGTAGAAAAACATGAAGATTGTGGAGAATATGGTGGTTTATCACGATTCTTGTTACCTTCTTCCCTTGGAGAACATTCTCCTCTTGGAAGTCTAGAGATTTTAGCTTGCAATTTGGTATTCCTCTCTTTATAGAGGACTTTCACCATTTCTGCCATGTCTAAGAAAGCCTTTCTAAAAGCCTTCACATCCTCTGACATTATTGCAGGCTCTCCTCCTTGGGACATGCTTTTCTTGAAGCTTCTACTGTAATTTGAGGTAGAACTTGGTGGTAGATATTATAAAAATCTTGCTCTCCTTTCCAAAACCTTTTCCTCAATGAGCTTCAAAACACATTCACTTGCAAACAACAGTCAATTCCTCCTTGCATAAAGAAAACCATAGCTATGATACCAACCTAATATGAATTTGGACAGATTAGTAATGTTGTGCTAATTCCCCTCATCGGAATAAAAGAAAAAATGTTCTTGAGCTTTGACTCCAAAATAAAAAGTAAAAGCATGAATTTTATGTGTTTTTACTTAAGTTAGTTTCATGAAGAAAACTTAAAAAATGAAACCCAAACACTGAATGAAAGTATGCATTAAACAATAATACACCATCCATTGATAAAGGAGTTCACCCCTCCTAGGCTACATCTCCTTGGATCAGCTCTAAAGGCATGACCCCGTCTCATTATGCTCAAAATTCTTCAGTGGTAAGGAGTACATAAGTGTGTTGACAAAAAGAGTGGCTAGTTTCCCTTTAAGGAAACATTCTTCTACAAAGAACTCTCACTCTAAACACATGACCACCTATAATTAGTCATGAAACAATTAGTGAGCTAAGGGCTCTCAAATCAAGACAACATATCCAACTTCCAAGAGCATAAACAATGCTACAATCCACTTGAAGTACTTAAACAAGTCTCTTTCTCCAAACACATATAGAGAAAAGAATAAATAAAGCTACAACACTACTATAATGGTTGCTTCAGAAAGTACATGGAGGCTGGAAGACCCCTGCAAGGTCATCTCCACCTTCATACTCCATAAACTGAATCAACACTTTGGTTGACTAGGGTACACATAGGCTTCACTTTATAGAAATGATATCCAAAAGCGCTCCTTTGCTCTTGAAACCTGTTCCAATGAGTTCAGAATGTCCAAAAATGGAATTATGGTCTCTTTTTTCATCCCATTTGGTTGAAAATTGCCTTAGTTATGACTTCTGTTAGTGTTTCCACAATTTTCTCCTCTAAATCTGACTTACTGCCAGTTAAATTCATTATCCTCAATTAAAACTTGAATTTCCATCGAAACCAGTGGTTCTGCCATCATTCCTGCCTATCTCGCGATTAAGGGCCGAGTGGTCACATGCAGAGTGGTGGTCTGACGGAAAAGGATATGGTTCTGCATCCCTGTCGGATATCGCAATCAATGAAGTCCATCAGTGTACAGACCCTTACATCAGGTGCTCTTCAGACTCGTCAGGATTATTACAATTGATGCTTAAACTTTTGGCGTATCAACCCAACTTGTGTTCTACAATAACACGAACCTGCTAAGATTATAAATCTCAATTCATAAAAAATCGCATTTGGCAGTCCTATCACAATTGGTACTTTCCCTCGATAGATATCAAAGTCCATACATTGCGATAGCAGTGGACCTGTTGGTGTTATAAAATACAATGTATAACAATATCGATTATGGAAGTTCCCCATCGCAAATCACAATCGGTGTTATTGTCGGTGACATATATATATCGACGGGTACTGGGTGCGATATGCGATTGTGATATATCAAATTGCAACCCTGACTGTGTCGGAGGTCGATTCTTAACATTATGTGATATGTGATTGTGATCGCATTGAATCACAACCTGCTCTGTGCCAGGGGCGAATTCTTTAACGCTGACCTGTCTTTTGCTTTGATATGTGATATGTGGGGGCCAATGATAGCCTGCCACTTGGCACCTCCTCATTCATTGAAGGGCTTTTCCATGCCATCCAATCCTGCCATGTCATCAAGTCAACCCTGAACTTTGACTTGCTCTAACTTCTGCATACGAGCTCGGATTTGAGTTCCATTCACACCGTTGGATTCATAATGACAAGCTCTTCGATCTGAAGCTAAGATTATCAAGATTCTGACCCTTTGAATTTTTGGCAAATTTTGAGCTCCTGATCAAACACTGTGGGCCCCATTTGGGTAAATTGGTACTTCAACTTCCTGGGGTTGTAACTTTGGCATACAATCTCTGTTTGACTATCATAATACCTTGTTTCGAAGATCTCAAAGAGGAGGTAAAAAACAAATTGGTAATCTGTTTTGAGACTTTTCTAATCTCTCTATTTTCCATAAAATGGTCTTTTAGTCCCTCAAAATGATTATGAAAGTTTAGGACCTGAAAAATTGCCAACAATAGTAAGTTGTGTTACGATTAAAGAAACTAAAAAGAAACAACAGTGGGGGTCCAAATGGAATAGGCAAGTGGCAAACCAATATCCACCTAGTTCATGTTGCAATATATTCGGCTTCGATGGTAGCATCAATAGGTACAAATTGCTTGTGTGAACTCTAGCTAATGGTTGTTGATCTAAGATTCATCAGATAACCAGAAGTAGAGATCCCATTCTCCTTATCACCATCAAAGTGAGAATCTGGATATCTAGTGAGATGGAAATCTGCAATTTTGGAATATTTTATGCCAAAAGTTTGAGTGCCCTTCAAGTATTTCAACACTCTCTTTGTTGCATTCCAATGACCTTCACAAGGTTGATGCATGAACTTAGAAATGACACCTACAACAAAATTAATGTCGGGTCTAGTAGTGGTTAAAAAAATTAAACTTCGAGCAAGTTGTCTGTACTTTATTGGATTATCAAATGGACTTCCTTTAGTGGAAGTAAATTGCAAATTCTGCTCCATAGGAGTAGAAACAAGGTTACAATTCTATTTTCCAAATATGTTTAATAGTTGTCCAACATACTTCTTCTGAGAAATGAAAATGTGTTTGGGTTGTTGAGCAACTTCAATTCCTAAATAATAATGCAACATACCCAACTCTGTCATGTCAAAGATTTTATGAAACCCCCTTTTCATAGACGTTATATAACCATCATTGTTCCATGTAATCATCAAATCATTAACATAGACAACTAGATATACACCATATTTTCCAATCTTTTTGACAAATAAAGTTGCATCATCCAGGTCAAAAAGTTTGTAATTCATCTTAAGGAGGTGTTCAGTTAAAATTTTCATACCAAGCACGAGATGCTTGTTTCAGTCCATATAATGCCTTGACCAATTTGCATACCTTATTTTTTTCGCTTGATAATAAAGCCCTCAGGTTGAAACATGTAGACATCCTCTTTCAAATCTTCATTCAAAAAGGCTATTTTCACATCCATATGATGTATATTCCATCCTTTTTATGTTGCAAGAGAAAACGGAGTTCTGATTGTGCCCCATTTCATTGTAGGAGAAAAAGCCTTTGTATAATCAACACCTTCCTTCCGAGCATAACATTTAGCTACAAGTCTAACCTTTTATTTTTCAAGTGAACCATCTCCTTTATACTTGAATTTATAGATCCATTTACAACCAATAGCTTTGATTCCAGTAGGAGGATCCACCAACCTCCATGTCTATTTTTTAATAAGGGCATCATATTCTTTCTTCATTGCATCCTTCCATTCATCACAATTAGTTGCTTCTTCAAAACAACTAGGTTCACTAAATGTGTAATAATTACAATCATAAGAAACATTACCTGTAGAAGCATTGGTTGTCTCATAATCATCATATTTTCTTGGAAGTTTGTGAATATGAGTGGATCTTCTCAAATATTGCTAAGGTGGTAGTGAAGACTACTCATCCTGAAGTGTAGGTTCTCCAGGAACTTCTTCAGGAAGACTTTCTTATTCTGTAAAAACAATATTATCTTCCAAATTTTCCTCAACAGTAACTTCTTCATGAATTAAAAATGGAAAACCCACATATTGATCCAGAATGGGAATTCCTCCCTTAGTATGTGGAACTGTATTTTCGAATTCAAAATAAAATTTCTTGGATGCAAATTTCTCTAAATGGGCAAGTTGTCTATCTATAGTAGAGAATTTTTTCGTAGATTCTAAAAAAATGACATCTCTTGAAAGACTAAATTTTCTGTTTTCTTCATCATATAATTTGTATGCTTTTGAAGTACTAGAATATCCCAAAAAAATTCACTTGCGAATTTTGACATTTAATTTGTTTCTTTGATGCTTAGGAATAAATGCATAACAAGTAGATCCAAAAACCTTTAAATGTTGAACTGCTAGTAACCTGTTCTACCAAACTTCATGTAGTGGCCAATCTAGGGTGCTAGATTGGACTAGATTTAATATCAACCAAGGTAGGTAAACTTAGAGGCACGTGTCTAAAGTCTATAGACCTAAAAGGATCTCATCTTCCTAACTAAGTGTTTATTGTGACAGGCTATAACACTCATTTACAGGATATTGAAATATGTTTCCTCTCACACTTTAACACTCAGATCATCTAATTTAATTAACTGTTCTAAAGAAACAACGTGTTACTAGTCTGAGTTTTCAACCCTCTTACAAGGATATCATTCACAAAAGCTCTTTCCAGCTAACACACTAAGCATTCATGAAAACCAAAAAAACTCTTTTAAGCACATTAAAACTCAGATGCATGAAAATGGAGTCCACAGAGATACTTCGAAATTCAATGGTCGATCAAATCTTTTACAAGATATTGTTCAATAATCTAGCAATCGAATTCTCAAGCTATCACCATGAATAATACTTGCAAGAACTTCTAATCGAATCAATAAACTCACAGGCAAGAAAATAACATCAAACACTATTCAACACTATTCAGATTTGAAAACGCTATGGAATTGAAAATAAAAGTATACCAATCTCCACGTAGGGCCCGTCCACGCTTCAATGGCACACTTAGGAAACTTCAAGTGATGAAAACGTTAACGCATAAGCATTGTAATGGTAAAACGATGCCTGTAATTAAGTTTTGGAAATCAAATCACATGCAAGAGCAATGTTCTAGAAACAATACACAAGAACAACAACGTTCTGGAAAACAATACGCAGTCCTTTTATATGCTTGTCTCCTATCCTCGTTCACTAACTTTCCCTTCTAGTCTATAATCGAATGTACATACATTATCATGCAGATGTTTCTGCTTTTACGAAAAATGTGATTTTTGTATTTTCTAATCTTAACTAATTTCCAAAGCAAAATGAAATCAATTTAGGTGACTCTAGCTTTTTACTGCTTTTGTGACCAAAAAAGCTGGGTTTGACCAGCATTGACCATGTATCCAGGAGCTTTAGATTCGCTGTTGAATAGATCTTTCACCGTGTATGTACATTCGAGATCACATTCCTATCCTTTGTTTTGATTTTTCTGCCATGCCACGTGTCACATCATAAACCATTTACAGGAAGTCATGACATCTTGTAATTTTGTTGAAAATTTCTAATTTTTAACATAAAAATTCAAAAATTAAATTTAATGTAAAATAACAACTATAATGCTTTGATTAATCAATTTCAATGGACTATGAGGGGTTTATGGGAGAAAATGATAGACAAATGATGGATTTCTAGAAGAAAATGATGGAAATGAAATGGTACCAACATCTCTCCCAAGCTCAATGATTTAGCATGTCCTCATGCTAATCTTGATGTGCTCCCTTTATACTTTGTTCCTGCTTGTGCCTCGGCCGCTTGTAGCAATGTATCTATATTCTTCTGAGCTTGGGCATTCTTCTGGACGTGGAGCTCATGTTTCATATTCTTGTATTTTTCTTTGAGAGCTTTCTTTTGAGTATACCATTTGGTTTCCCATTTGCAAATGTCGGTTTGTTCAGTCTTAAGTTCTTTGATTTGCTCCTTCAGTTTCTCATTTTTCTGTTGAGTCTTCTTGCTCTAAGCTCTCAACATTTCATTCTCCTTCTTCATGACCTTCTCTAGCATGTTGGCCTCCATCAATTCCTCTTTTAGCTTTTCAATTTGTTTCTCCAACCTTCTTTGTTTCTTGTTTGGAGGTGCTGGCTCTTTCCCTTGTCCATTGTTACTCTCGACTTCCATTTTTGCTTCCGGTCCTAGCTGTGAATGAGCACTGCTCTCAATGTCCATTGGTGCATTTGCATGTGACTCTGGTTGATCATCTTGTGTTTGGTTCTTTTGTATTCTCCTTGATCTTCTCGTATATGTAGTGAAGATTTTGTCTTGCTCAATTTTCTGGGCAGCTTCTTGCCTCATCCTTCTTGTCCTTACACTACTGTTGTGTGGAGGAACATTTCTTGACTTGCGCTCAAGAATTTCCTCATCAATATCAAGCATAAACTCTGTACGCTCTTGCTGTTCTTGTTCATATTCTCCATCTTTAATTTGATTAGCAACCAAAAATTATTTCCATGTTTTTCCCCTCCTCTGCACTTCAAATTCAATTAGAATTTTAATCAACCGAAAATGATACAAACTTTTATCTTCATTACCCTTTTGTTTCTGAATAGTTTTTGACATTTTAGTCAAACTCCGTAAGAGGAAATAGGGTAGACTGATGGTGCATTGCCCTTTAAGTGCAACAGGAGTTTGATGTGATATAGATATACTATGTTGTAACGAACTTCACATATAACAAATTTCTGAATAATGTACACCATTTCATCCCATGGATGCATTAGCCAGCTTCTAGGGACACCCTTTTTCCAGTTGACAGAGGAAACCCTTGACCTAGACATAAACTAAGTCCATGATTTTTCCTTAAATTGTTTTGTTTTGAAATATTTTTCTCCTTCTAGACTGATTCCCAATGTTTGTGCTATTGTATCCTCTAAAATTATAAAAGAGAAGTTTCCTATTAATGATTTCTCTCCATTAAATGTGAATGCAAACTGCTTGGTCACTTCTTCATTGTTCCCATTAAATTTCTCTAGGAAGGATAACCATTGTGTTTCCCTTAAAATCGTAATACAGTCATCATGATATTGGAACCTATAAGATGTCTCAGGCTCTGCTCTATTGGTCATTTTGAAAAAGAAATTCCTATTCTAACCCTTTTTGTTTATACTCAACAATTCAATAAGGGTCTCTCGATTTGTTACCTCTGTTCTGCGCTCCACTCAACCGACCGGGTAGCGACCTCATTTCTCGGGGTCTCCTTCTTCAATTGCTTGGGCAGTGACCGGATTCACGTCCTCGGATTATGGGCGGAGGTAGAAACTCGTGGTGAGCCTATTTGCTATGCTCTCCCTTTGTAGCACCTGCTGTCTCGGCCTTCTTTGAAATCACAGAGTTTGAATCACTAATATGGTAACACCCTTTACAAACTGAGAGTTTTATGAAATGAAACTTAACAACCGACCTTTCCCAAATTACTATAATGATAATGCAGAGCGCATTCACATCATAAAGATAGAGGAGTTGTACGGGTTTGCATAGGTACAATCATGAGAACGCCATATACATATAAGGAGTGCTGGAGTGATGATAACGGATAGATGTTGCATGAGTCGACTTAGGTCAAACAATCATTTTATAACCTAGCCAGTTCAAAAATGAATGAAATCATTGAACACTTTTCTTTCCAAATGATTCACCACTTGTCCATTACTTGTTTGTGCTTGGCCGATTGGAAAGATGATGGGTTGATGACAAGGTTTGATGGCCGATTCAAAAATGAGGAGTTAATGACAAGGTTTGATGGGTGGTGTAGGAAAAGATTTAAAAATCGTAGGAAGAATATGGAAATAGGCTAAAGTGTGTTGGGAAATGATAATAGAGTTGAGTAATTAGGAATGTTGCAAGGGTGTTGGGTATAGGGTTGTTTGGAATTGATAACAAGCAATCATAATCATCATATTTAACACTAAAATAATTCAAGAATTTTAAATGTTAAAAATAAAAATTACAGCAATACATTACACTTGTTGGTTGACCAAAAGTTGAGTTGGCATGCACAGGTAGGACTGATCTTCATTGTCCAAATATGACTAATCTTCACTGTCCATAACAGGTCCCTTTTGAGATGAAATTGGATATAATAGGTCCCTCTGAAATCTAAAGAATTATGTTTGTGCAACTTCTGTGAAATCTTTATGCAACTTCTTTGAAATCTGAAGAACTATGTGTGTGCAGCTTCCTTAATCTTTGGTGTTGATGTAGCCTTGATGATAAGCAACCTTTGAAACTCTGTTGAAACTTTGTTGAAGTAGCCTGATGTATCTTGAATGCAGTCTTTAACAGGTCCCTTTGATATTTTTTGAACAGGTCCCTGTAATATTGGTACTGGTAACATAGTCTTCTGAACAGGTCCCACTGCATATTGCTTGAACAGGTCCCTCTGATTAGAACAAAAAAAAAAACAACTTCTTTATTGAAATATTGAAGTATTGAAACAAATTCTTTGAAGATTTACAAATGAGGAGATGATATAAGGAAAACAAAATGTTGATGCTTCTCTCCCACTAAAGCTTTGACTTGTCCTCAAGTCATTATTGAAGCGATGAACCAAACAGTAAACAAACAGAACAAGAAATTCTTACTAGCCAAAGGATTGGTTTTCAAGTAAGAATTCTAGGTTAGAGTGTGCCAGAGTCTGGTTTTCACATCTAAACCATTATT
>APFE031414105.1:112359-136649 GCA_000404065.3 Pinus taeda | reverse complement strand
TTGATATTATGGCACTTTCCAGAGCAATTATGGTTCCTCCATTTGCAACCTTCACTTGACACTCTGGTGTTAGATATAGGAAGCAATTTGATTCCTTGGCTCTCTTACAATGAATAAAATTATGGGTACTACCCGAATCAATCAACATTATTACCTTTTTCTTCTCGATATGTCCTTCTATCTTGAGAGTTTTAGGAGTGGTAATTCATGCCAATGCATTATAAGATATGGTCATATTCATTTCTTCTTTCTCTAGGGTTGGTTCATGGTTTATATCCTCTTCCTTTGATGTTTCTTGTTCGTTTCCTTCCTCCTCTTCACAATCTATGTAAAATAATTTATTTTCATCACATTTATGAGCTTTAATGTATTTTATATCTTGTGGAAGGCTACGAGCAATAACACTTCCATCTTTATAGTTGTGAGTGGTAGGCTTCCTTGTTGCCATAATTTTTCTTTCAATTCTTCTTGCCAACCTAAATGTCTTGTCCAATGAATCAAGTTCCCAAAGGCGAACCTCATGTTGGATGTTATTTTTTAAAGTCATGATGAAGACATCAATTGTGTGCTCCTCTAGAATATTATTTATCCTTATTTTCAACTTTTGGAAGTCCTCAATGTGCTCTTCCATTGAACCCTTCTCGTTTAGATTTATCAATTGGCTAAAGAAGGTGTTGCTCTTTGTATTCTCATAATGTTTTATCATTTCCTCCGTAAAAATTGACCGGGTGACAAATGGTTTACGAGAACAAAGCCATTGATACCATACAAGCTTATTGGGTTCTAAATATAAAGTTATAATGTGTACCTTTCGTGTGTGTTGCACATTATGAAGATAAAAAAATATTTCTCCATTTGTAGTATCCATGTTACAGGATCCTTGCCATCAAACTTCCTCATATCGATCTTTGGAATATGGTGGGTCTTCAATCCAATGTTAAAGTCTATGAAATCGTGATTAACATTTCTTTTGTTCTCATCATGAGTTTAATTTAATACATTTTCGCCATTAGGAAGCATTTCTTCTTGCAACTTTTTCAAACCTTCCTTCAAACCTTCCATGTCTTATTTTAAACCATTCTTCAAATCTTTCATGCTGCCTTTCATTTTTGCCTCTATACCGTCCATATTAGCTTTCATGCCATCCATATTAGCTTTCATGCCATCCTTAAAACCTTCCATGTCTTATTTTCATCTATTCTTCAAACCATCCATCTTGGCTTCCATTTCATTTTTGGTTACTCTTTGTGAGAGAGAAATTTGTTGCACTTGGTATCGTAATTTTGATATATCATGTTGCATTACTTCTTCTTCTTCATGAGTCATATTACAGATTTCTGGTTGCTTACTAAGTGTTTCCATTTTATTGATTTGAGTCATTTTGAAATAAAACAATGATATCTATACTTCACTATGCCCTTTGAATCACTTCAAACTGATTTTTCAAACAAAATTTATGCAACTTTTAAAAAAATGCACACCTTTGTTTTTCGCTTTGTAGGAGCTCGATATTAAATCTGTTGTATATCTATAATTTCGGATCTCTAAGGTCTGAAATTGTGTCTTTTGGTAGCCCTATGAGTCCTCCTTCCAAGCCCACAAGTCTGATCAAGATTGGATTCTTCAAGAAAGAGGTATGCCCAATCTCCCACGATGGCCTGATTATAGGCTAGTTCAGTAGAGTGAACTTGTATGGAGTGCCACGTGTCACTATTTCGAGCTTCAAATCTAAATATGATACCCAAGAAACTAGAGTTTGTCCTCTTTCTTTCAATGTTTCCAAAATTTAAATCTAATGCTTCGAGAGAAAGTTATGATGATTTTCCCACAGTCACCTATTTGAGATGGAATTTTGGAGCCTGCAAAAACCCTAACTTCCTCGGATCATATATTCGAAAATATAGTGATAAAAGATCTGAAATTTGTACACAAGCTTCATCAATATTTATGATCCACCTGGTTTTAATTTCAACATCTGAAGCTTCGTAGAAAAATTGTTATAATGAAAATTCCATGATGTCCTTTTTGAAGCAACAAAACCCTAGAATCCAAAGCTCTAATACCAAATGTTATGCAACCAACTCACAAATAGATAGATCAACGACTTAAAAATTATCCTCCTCAAGGGGGAAACCTCCTTTACATTACATAAATGAATTATTAGATGATTCAAATGAAAAAATCTCTTTTTTATATATAAGAGTCTAAGGGGTCACAATATAATCAAAGTCGACGTAACAATAATAATGTAAGGGCACAACAATAACAATAGTGGGTTTCTATGGGGGCACAATAATAAAATATGGGTACTATGTGGGCACAAAAATAAAAATAAGGGGGTACACTGATAATAACAATGAGGGAATACACTAGTATTATAGGGAGCTAACACTCCCTCAACAAATTTGTTGTAGTATCCAAGGTCAGGGTTCAGTTCAGGCTCTTGGAGTTCTTGGAGACCTTCTTCTTCCCTTTTTGATGTGGCTGCCCTTTCATGTAGCATTCCCTATTTCTCATGTAGTATATTTGTTCCTTCTTGTAGCAACCCTCTTTTTTTCTGTATCTTCTCTATTTTCTTTTGTAGCTCCTCTGCTTTCTCCTATATCCCCTCTTCCTTCTCTTGTAGTTGGGTAGATTGTGCTTTGAGATTCTTAGATGTGATAGCTCTAGTGGTGGGCCTCCTTATTGGTGGAAAGGTTGTTTACCCTTGACTTTAGGGGAGGTGACCTCCTCAATTTCCCCTTCACCAGGTCTCAATTCTCCTCCGTGGTTGGCTAACTTATCAATTTTGATTGGGACAGTTGAAGGAGTTTGAGGTTTCCCTTGTTTTATCTTGTCACTCTTTCTCCTCTTAAAGTACAAGGGGCCTTGCTTGAGCTGCCTTCTCTTGGGCTTGACAGGGGTGCTAAGTGTGGCCAAGGTAGAAACCAACTCTTGTTCTATATTCCTTGGTGGGAGGCTTATTTGTTTCCCTTGTTTTCTAGACTTTTGAGATCTAGAGGGATCCTTAGGGGTCTTTTCTCTCGATTTTATAGGCCTCTAAATTAGACATAAATTAAGGCCCATACCTCTAAATTAAACATTAATTTAAAGCCTATGACCATCCTTCAACACATTAAACCTCTCTTTTTGCATTAAATAATGCATTTCTAACTTTAATATATTCATTAAGAAGATTTATGAATAATTGGATATTTGGGCCTAATATTATTTATTTTTGTGGAATATTATGAGAATATTGGGCAGATTATGAAGATTTGGAGGAGGAGATAATTTAAGGACTTTCTCCCTAGTACAAGAGGATCACTATCAAATAATAAATAAACAAGATATTATAGAATTATGGCACAGATTGTGGAACTCCAATGATTGAGAAAATCTAGGAATGTGTTCCCTTCCATTTAATGGAGATTCCTAGAATTGGGGACCAGGTCCATTAATCAAGGGATTTTGGTGGGGAAAGCTTCTTCCTTTCATGTGAAATGATTCCTAATCATTTTGTATAAGTACCAAGTCGAATTTTCCTCTAGGGAGATATTTTCATTAGTGTTTTTTTTTTCTAAATTAGACTAATTCTATTAATGTAACAAAAGTAGTACAAGGAGGCACCAGCCTCTACATAGCAAACCCCAAATTATGCCATGTTTAACAACAAAAGGCTGGAAAGAGACTGCCTGCACTAGGGAAACCAGTCCAAAAATATAAGAATTTGCTGCCCACGCGGGGATAACAGCCTGTAGTGCCAGAGTGGAACAGTTTTTTGAACAATCATCAAAATTAACAACATTACATAAAAAAAACACTAGAATAGACCCATAGTATTAGGAGCCGGGAACCCAGAACCTGAAAAAAATTGACCAGCTAGATGTCATTAGGAGGAGGAGGTTCTTCCACTATCAGACACCTGTACACCTCCATGTCATCTTCTGCATCTTGTTTGTCTCTTGAAGTTTCTTCCATGTTCTTGAAGCGGCCTGAATTGGTGTGTCCCTGAGCTGCTTTTCTACTTCTGTGCATCTCTGAGCTGTTTCCAAGGGATTTTCTCTTGCTGGTGGTGTTCCATGATCTTCCGATCTTCGGATCTGCGGCACTATTCTGCGGGTGAAGGAATCTATTTCGATCTTCCAATCTTCGGCTCTACGGCACTATTCTTCCGATCTTCGGATCTGCGGCACTATTCTGCGGGCGGTCTTCGGAGGGCCTGGTGATAACATTATCATCTTCTTCGGTCTTCGGATCTTCTCCTGCGGCCTTCTTCTGCGGATCATCTTCTGCGGTCTTCGGAGGGCCTGCGGTCTTCGGAGGGCCTGGTGATAACAACATTATCATCTCTTCTTGTGATTACATGGTTGGTGGATCCAGCCGTACAACGAAAAATCAAAAGGGCGGTGTCATGGGAGCGCACCTTCTTTATTAACATCAAAAATAGAAACACGCAAATGTGGACATAGTTAAATGAATCGCAGAGGCACAGACAGACACCGAACCTCAGTTTTGAAGTCACTGGAAGTGGCGAATCATACCGAAGTGTTAATCCAAATTTAATTCTGCGGTCTTCTTCTGCGGATCATCTTATGCGGATCCCCAATTTACTGTTCCAAGTCTAGCCATAGTCTTCTGCGGTCTTCTCTGCATATCATCTTCTGCGGATCACTTATTTTTCGGATCTTCTTCTGCGGATCATCTTCTGTGGTCTTCGGAGGACCACTGCGCAGGAGGGCATTGATCCAACGTCAATCTCCTCTTTGGATCTTCGAAGCTTCTGCGGTATTTGAGAAATCTCTTCGGATCTTCTACAACCATCTTTGCGGCGGTGTTAGATCTCTTCAGATCTGCGGTGTATCTGGTGCAGATCTGCGTAAAATATGGCACCGAGCTTCGCAAAAATAACTGGTGGCTCATCCGCCTCTGGAGGGCAATCTCGTGCCCATATCGTGAGTGAAGCCCCAGCTCCCACTATCCAAGTGGTCCAGGACTCACTCGATGAAGCTTTGAAGTTCTCCGACAGTGCCCTAATTTGCCGGTTCAATGGTTTTTAGCCGCAGCTGATAGCACTCCACAATTGGATCTCGGAGGTATGGAAGCCTATCATTTCTGATGAAATTAATATCTACCCCTGTGCTAGAGGTTTCTTTATAGTAGATTTTGAAAATCCTCAAAGCAGACAATGTATTCTAGATTCCGGCCCTTGGTTTTGGGAAAAATCAGGCCTATTCATGAAGCCATGAAACCCATCATTCGATCCCTCTACAGCAGTGATAACCTCAGCACCAGTTTGGGTGAGATTGCCAAGCCTACCCTTGCATCTCTAGAATCTCTCCTTGTTAAAAGCCATCGGAAATGCAATTGGGAAATTTTACTGTAGGTGCCCAGAAACAGAGGAATATGCCAGAACCACCTATGCACGCATCTGTGTGGAAATGGATTTCAGCGCCAGATTCCCAGCTAAAATAAACCTAACAAGTAAAGACTATGTGTGGAACCAGAAACTTGATTATGAAAGTGTCCTCTTCAGATGTCGATCGTGCTTTGAGACGGGGCATCTAGCCAAAAATTGCCCAAAAGCCTCTGAGAAAAAATTTGCTAGAAAAAACCACCACAGATCTACATGGTGGGAAGGAGCACAAAAAGAACACTACACTGTCATCAAAGAAGAATATTCTAGAGAAAAATATGAGTCACATGAAATCAAGGAAGAAGGAGACAACTCTCAAGGCAAGCAAGGAGAAAGCCCGCCCCAACAAATCAACAGTTATGAGGATTTGAATACCGCAGAAAATAAATCTTCATTTAACAGCAAAGCAGATCTCCTAAACCAAACTTCTCCGACTATAGATCGCGAAGCTAAAACACCAATGTCCCAAGAACCAGAAGAGATGAAGGAGATGCAAGACAAAGGAAGCTGGAAGACCGTAGAGAAAAGAAAGAAAGCTACAACACCAATCTCGCCAAGAAAAACGAGGAGCCAGACAAGTAAAAATTAAGAAAATTGTAGTTCCGATAGACCAATTTGGTCTCAGTGGACGTTAACCATCATCATCATCATCATCATCAAATAAGAAACTGAACAACAACATATAAATGTATAGAACATCACCAACAACACATCACAATAGGAACATGATGAATGAGTTCACCCCTCCTGGGCTACGTCTCTTTGGTCCAACTTCCAATGGCTTGGGCCTCTCTATTATGCTCAAAATGTGTATAAATATGTGTTTACAATGCTCAAATACTTCTTCAACCTGCTCCAATGAGTCCAAAATGTCCAAAAATGACCATCTAGCCTCTTTTTGCTCCCAATTTGGTCGAAAACTGGAGAATTTATGACCTCTCATAGTTTCTCCACTCTTTTCTCCACAAATTGCCCAAAATCTGGCATTAAACCCTCATTTTTTTTAGAAATTCCCGCTAACTGGCCACCAAATCCACCAAAATATGGGCGGATTTATCGGGTGGATAATTTGGCCACCGAGGCCTAAAAATGCGGAAATTAAGGTCATATGAAGGGTCATACGCCCAGGGGCTAGCCCTCGATGTTGACCCCTTTCCTCTGATGATCACATAAACTATTGGCAGCTAAAAAAGTGGTGTTCACATGGGTGGTTAGGTCCATGAGCTGGCCCAACCTCCAAACTCCGTGACATTAAACTTTATAATGAACATGCATTCATAATGGTTACGTAACAATAGCTTGGCGTATTGGCATATGGATTTGGTGTGTGTTGGGAGGTTTCGGGTTCGACCTCTACTACATTTGCCCAGACTTCAAACAATTTTTTTGTGGCCTCTTGGGCTACCATGTGGCGGCCTTCGGCTGGGCCATGTGTCAGCCTATGGTTGGCCACCATTCTAACCAATAGAAAGCGTGAAATTTTGACCAATCATAATGAGCCACTTGGCATGATATCATTAGCAGAGGAGCCCATTGACCAAGTAAACATCCACATGCCCTGCCTAGTTAGCACCATGTCAGTAGTACAGACTGCTGATTGGGCTGTCCCATTTTTTGAAAATTCCCCTGTTTGGGAAAGTGAACAAAACTCATTTCTGGAGTCATACAGAGTCTGTTTTGCACAAAATGAGTTGTGTCGGATTCAGGATGACAAGAAATACGTGGTCGTTCAAGTTCCACACCAATATGATAACTTTGAATTTTGAGCTATTTTTTGATCGCCTGATCATTCCTCCCCATTGGAATCATTTTGGATCCCAAAAGATCACTTTCAGTTGTCCAGTAGGTGAGGGCACAATTCCCTTACCTTTCCAATCTTGATCCGTTCATCACTGATCTGGAACTTGTAATTTACACGATGCTTGTCGTGCCTTGCTTTGTACTTGCCTTTGCTCTTTTCACGCTGATATTGCACTATTTGATGTGTCATTTGGAGTTGTTCAATGAACTCCCTGGCTTTGTGCATGTTACTATCAGTAGAAACATCCTTCTTACCAATATGATACAACACATTTTGATGCAAATGGTAAACAAATTCCTCTACTTGATTCCCTCGACTCAAGCTTGAATGTACATCTTGAAAGTATGTATTTTGCTGAATATAACTCTCATGTTAAACAAAATGATGCTTGAGGAAAGTAGTTATACAAACAATAGGCCAAGAAAATACATCAACAAACTTGTCACTTATACCTTTCTTATACCTTTTGACCAAGTGGAATAGTAGAAGAAAACCCATCTAAGGAAAGTGCCTTTATCAATGCAACTTAAACACTGCACCATTGAAAATTTCTGAATGAAATGGAATGGTATTACAATGTTGCATAAGGACTGTGCCATGGCATAGTCACAAAGATCAATCTGAAACTTAAATGAATTTTTCAATGATAGAAGAGAAAGTATAAAGGTTGAAATGATATTTTGTTTCAAAGCATCAAATTCCTCTTGTTGTTTGCCTCCCCACTGGAAGACCTTTTGCACAACTTCCAAAGAATGAACATGAGCTACAATAGAAGAAAAAATAACAAAATCTTTCTTCCAACAATGGGTTGTTCCCATAAAACCTCTTATCCAAATGACTGTCTTGAGTGTTGACCAATCCATAATGGCATAAATCTTGGAGAGGTCTAACTTTAGCTCACCTTCTCCAATATTATGGCCCAAGTACATCAAAGAAGTTTTATCCAACACATACTTTGATATCTTCAATAACAAATGTTCTTGACATATGACATAAAGTATTTCTTTCTCACACATGACATGTTCATAATGAAATTTTATGAAAATGAAAATGTCATCCAAGTAGACTATCATGTCTAGAAATGGCTTCAACACATCTTTCTTCATATGCATGAAAGTAGTAGGAGCATGGAAAAGACCAAAAAGCATAACAATCCATTCAAACAAACCTTTCTTGGTTTTGAATGTCGTCTTCCATATGTCTCCTTCAACAACTCTACTTTGATGATAGCCACTCCTTGAGTCACATTCAATGAAATACTCTCCATTCTTCTTGGGCACCAAAACAATAGGTGCACCACATGGTGAAAGAGATGGTTGGATGATCCTTTTGTTCAATAATCCTTGGATTTTCTTTGTTATTTCTGCACTTTCCCTTCTTGACATCCGATGCATGTCAATGTTAGAAAGAAGACACTTTTGCTGCAATGGTATTTCATGTTGGATTCTCCTCTTGGAAGGAAATCCCTTTTCTTTTTGAAACACCTCATCATGATGGTTAACTACATCAACCAAATCAGTTTTCAGTTTTCAATTTTTAATTACAACTATCAAATGCTTCATAATAAACATCAACATTTGGTTTGATAAATATAAGCACTAAATTCTTTCTTGAATTCAGTAGCATTTTCATCTGCCCCACATTAACAAGTGAAAGATTTAGTTTCTTGCGATGAACTCTCTCAATATACTTCGCGCCATCTTTGAACAAGCGGTACTTGTTTTCATGACGATAGAAGATTGCTTTTCCATCATAGAGGTAAGGACTACCCAAAACAATTCCTGATATATCAAGCAGTACAACATCTAATTCAACTTCGTCAATGAAGTTTGGTGTGATTGCAAACCGAAGAATACATTTTTCTTGTAACATGTAAGTTTGTGTCCTTTCATATCCAACCCAATGGATATGGCTTGGAATGTAACATGGTTTCAAGATTAAGTTTCTTGACTAAGTCATCAGATATCAAGTTGGCTTGAGATCCACTATCAAAAAATTGTTTCTATTTTTGTGTGTTTTGATATTACCCTCACATGAAATAATTCAATTCTAATTTCTTAATTTGGAGTACTAGTGTGACAATTTGATATACTAGTGCTAGAAATGGATTTTTTTCCATTATATCCATGGTTGTAACTTTAGTTTCATCACCCAAAGCATATCCCAAATCCCCTTGAATGATGGAAATTGTCTTTTATTTTCCTTTGTTGTTGACTTTCTTTAGTTTCATCTCAGGATGAAGCTTCCAACAATTAGTTTCATCGTGACCCTCTTTGGAACAATGTTTACATATTGTTTCTTTCCTTCTTTTTTAATGGATGCATTTTTCTTTCCTTTGAAACCCTTTTGTTTCTCTTTACCCTTAAATGGCTTTTTACTACCCTCTTCTAGAGTGTTTTTCCTTCTTGCCTCAAGATGAGTGGCTTGCACACACACATCACCTAGATTATTGGGATTAAACATTAATATAGTATGCCTAAGGTAACTGTGTAAACCCCCTATGTACTTCAACAACGTGTCTTGTGATTGCAAATCTACACCTAACATTAGCGACCTTTTTTGAATTCTTAGGTGTAATCTTGCACATTTTGGCCTTTAAGTTGTCTAAAGTTCTACCAATTCATGATAAATTTCTGCATATAAGCTAGAGGGTATAATTTCCTTTTAATTGCAGCAATGAAATCAGAGCAAGAAATTGAGATCTTACCGTGTTTTTTTATTTCTTCTTGTGTCTTTGTTTCCCACCACACTAGTGTTGCACCCTCCATTCTAGAGGAAGCTAACTAAATCTTTATGTCATCCTCTTGAAGGTTTGAATTATGCAATAGACCTCCAACTCACAAATCCAATTATCAAGCTTTTCTGCAGTCACTTCACTATTATACATGGGCATCTCAAATTTAACATCAAGTTTTAGTAAGGGTGATTTACCATTTCCTTTTGAGGTATGTTGATGAGTATGAGTAAGGGTTGTGTTAGTGGAAGAGGGTGAAGATGCCTGTGAAGAAGAAGATGAAGAAGATGGTGGAGAGGGTGGGGGTTTACCTCCATTTCCATTACCTCCTCCTGAATAACCTTCTTCTTTGGGAGGTTTGGAGCTTTCACCCAGCAATCTGGTATTCCTCTCTTCATAGAGGACCTTCACCATCTTTGTCATATAAAAGAAAGCTTTCCTGAAGACCTTCTTATTGGAGTCTCAACTACAACTTGAGGAAGAAATGGCATTGGAGATTGTGGAAACCTTTCCCTTCTTCCCTTTGACCCAGCTTCAGGGCTTTCAACTAGTTTCCCTTCTCCTCTTTTGAGTTTTAATCTTAAAAGCATGATATAAACTTGCAAACAGTTAAATCCTTCTTACACAAAGAAAACCTAGTGCTTTAATACCAAAAATGATATGTTTAGGAATATGAGTATTGATGTGCTAAGATCCTCCTCAGATTATCAAAAAAATGTTATTCATGTGCTTAAGGATTCATGTTTTTATTGCAAGTGAAAATGAGTTTTTATGTTAATTTTATGAGAAATTTAACATAAATAAGAAACTAAACAACAACATATAAATGTATAGAACATCACCAACAACACATGACAAGAAGAACATGATGAAGGAGTTCACCCCTCATGGGCTACATCTCCTTGGTCTAGCTTCCAATGGCTTGGGCCTCTCTATTATGCTCAAAATGTGTATAAAGACGTGTTTACAATGCTCAAATGCTTCTGCAAACTCCTCCAATGAGTCAAGAATGTCCAAAAATGTCCAAATTTGGTTGAAAATTGGAGAAGTTATGACCTTTCCTAGTTTCTCCACTATTCGAACCAAAAATTGCCCAAAATTTGGCACCGAACCCTCATTTTTGCTTGAATTCCCGCTAACTGGCCATCAAATCCGTCGAAATCCTAGCGGATTTGTCAGGCAGATAATTTGGATTCTGAGGCCTAAAAATGCGGAAATTAAGGTCATATGAAGGGCCATGCACCCAGGGACTAGCCCCCGACGCTGGCCCCTTTCCTACAACAATCACATAAACTGTTGGCAGATAAAAATGCTTAGTTCACATGGGTGGTTAAGTCTGTGGGCTAGCTCAACCTCCAAACTCCGCGGCATTAAAATTTATAATGAACACAGGATCATAATGGTTAAGTAACAACCGCTTAGCGTATTGGCATATGGCTTTGGTGTGTTATGGGAGGTCACAGGTTCGACCCCCGCTACCTCCACCCAGACTTCAAACAAAAGTTTGGTGGCCTCCTGGGCTGCCATGTGGCGGCCTATGGCTGGGCCACGTGTCAGCCGGTGGTTGGCCACCATCCCAAACAAGAGAAAACGCGAAATTTCGACCAATCAGAATGTGCCACTTGGCATGATATCATTAATTGAGTAACACATTGACCAAGTCAATGTCCACATATCTAGTCGAGTCAGCGCCACGTCAATAGTATAGACTACTGACTGGGTTGTCCTGTTTTTTTTTTTAAATTCCTCTGTTTCGAGAACTGAACAAAACTCATTTTTGGAGTCATACAGAGTCTGTTTCACACGAAACGAGTTGTGTTGGATTTAAGATGACGACCACTACGCGGTCGTCTATGTTCCACACCAATTCGACAACTTTGAATTTTGAGCTATTTTTTTAGCACCTAATCATTGATCCATTCTGGGTAATTTTCTTTCCAAGAAAGGACAACTCCAACCAAATAAATTATGGATGTCATATTTAAATAAAATAAAAAATTTAATGAACTGTGAAATATGTCACATCTGTAAAACAAAATTGAAAGTACATGGTATACTATCAATAGTCCTGTGGAGAGGCCATCACAATAGACATCAATGTATCGATCATCAACCAAATCCAATTGATGTTAATTAACGACAAGGAAATAAAATTTATGACAAATAACAGGCCTTTATGAAAAATAATGAGCTTGAGATCGATGGGGACAAAAAAAGAGATGACCACACCTGCCAAATCCAAACAATGGTTTGGATTGGCTCTGATAAATCCAACAATGTACGACAACACAAAACTTGTCGAAGTTTAACGAAACAAGTGGTCCCGAGGCAAGGTTTAAAGAAAACGACTTATCACTTGATCAACAACTCCAAGATACTACGGGGAACTCGAATTTCTAATACCACCAGCAATGATGTCATGTTTGGTTTCCAAAACCCCTAAGGTCTCATACACATTCAACAGAATGCGGTCCCATGCACCAGAACATTAATGGAGTTCAAACAAGACTCAATAGATTATTACTCCGACGCTATCCAAACATCCCCCTCTGATACCACTGTTATAGGCCCATTGAATTCCACAAATAAAAACATATATTATTATGTAAGATCATCAAGTATTTATACAAACTGAGAACAATTACCATATCTCAATTGTCTGGTGGTTTTGTTAACCGTAAAACAAAAACTTCCTATCTATCAATTCTAATCTAATAATGTTACAATATCCCGAAGGATTATTTAACAAAAATAAAATATTAATGATGATAGAGTATATGTAGAAATATATCTGGACAAAAGTCTTCCAGAAAATCTAGAATTAAATGGATTATCGAAGTCATCAATAATCGCTAAACTATGAACACTTTCTTTTCAATTACCACCCTTGCCATAAGAATGTTCTACAAACATTTCGTTAAGAAATTGCACAAAAATCATACTCTTCCAAGTAAGTTATGAACCTTTACATCAACAAATAATAAACATACTAGTATAGATCCATCTTAACCACATGTCTAGGATTCTTAGAGAGGGATCCAATCTTTTGAGGTGAAAACCAAATTTATAGTGCAAAACTTTAAAAAAATGTCTATATCTCTAGAGATTTAATCCCTCTCGGTGGTGTTTAGTGATTCATAGATTTGTGCTCTCTCTCTCTCCCTCTTATATATATATTATTATATATATTATATATATATATATATATATTATATATATATATATTATATATATTATATATAATATATTATAGATATAATTTTCATTGTTTAAATTGCATTTTTGAATGTATAAATGAATTTTATGTCTTGAAAATCTCTTTGAACACTTGAATTGTATAATCTACATAGCAACAAATATACTTGAAAAATGAGCTAAAATGTAAAATAGTGAGATTATTTAAAATGTTTTAACCATAACATTTTTTTCAATTGCTTTATATGATATATACATATATTTACTTTTCTATAAAGCTATTTATAATATATACATAGTTGGTATTGAACTCTTTTAAGTAGTGATCTATTTATTTATAAGCTACATTGTACAAAGTAAAATATTTTATACTTATTAATTTATTTTTTAATACATGTTAATATTATAATCTTGCATATTAAATTTTTTTATTATGCTCACATTGAATATTTTATTATTATAATATTATAATTAAATATATTATTTTATACTAAAAATTTAAATGAATTACACCACCTTAGTTTTATTATTCTTATCAAGAAGTAATTGAACTTTGTTTACATTTAATTTACTATGGATTCAAATGTTTATTGTTGGTAAAATTATATACATTTCTCTCTTCATATATGTTTTGATTACTAAAATAAATTAACTGGCATTAATTTATAATCTAATTTATTTGATTTTTGTATTGATTTTTATTTTATTATTTTAAGTATAAAATTATTATTTTTTTAACACTCAAAAGAGAAATATAGGATTTTATTTTTTTTAATTACATTATCTTTCTAAATTTGTTATAAAATTATGTTACTTCATATGAATGTCGAAATATTTTATTTATGGTCGAGGGTGAGAGTGAGAGTGAAGGATTTTTACATTTCCTTCTTATTGGATTTTATTTATGGTTGAGAGTGAGAGTGAAAGATTTTTACAATTCCTTCATATTGGGTTCTATCTCTCTATCATTTATTCAAATTTTGTACTGAAATATTAAAAAAAAAAAGTATTAAAACTAAACATTTTTAACACTCGAAAGAGAAAATATAAGATATAACATTTTTAACATTTTTATTTATATTTTTTAATTACTTTATTATCTCTAAATTTGTTATAAAATTATGTTACTTCATATGGATATTGAAATATTTCATTTATGGTTGAGTGTGAGTGAAATATTTTTACTATCTTCTTCATATTGTGTTGTAATATCAATTGTGTATATTCATTATTATTTTTAATTGTAACTTGCTATTTTTATTTAGAGAATATTTTATTTTTATTTTAAAAGGGACATGTGTCAATTCGAGGTTATAGATCGAATCACACATCACCTTCATACTAGATTGAAGAATGCACAACTCGCCACAATAAGAAATGTCCAAAGTGTGACAACAACCAAACATAATGCAAGGAAAGTTCAAAACAAACATAAATAGCTTTGAGGTCCTTAAAAAAAAAAAAAAACAAAACAAAAAAAAAACAAACAAACATTTTATTTAAGAAGAATGAGAATTTTTGTTTAGAGAATAGGTAAATTCTAAAAATCTTATAACTATTTCATAAATACTACAAACTAATTGGTTACAATATGTCTAAGGAGACTTGAACACACATAGTTGGTGATTTCACTAAACTACTCAAGTTAAAATCCTTTCAAACTAAACATTATATATCTAATATCATAATACAACCATTTTTTTTCATTATTTAATTTAGTATATATATTTTTAAATACCAAATCTATTTATTTGTCTACATAATAATAAATCTTAAAAATAAATAAACATTATTAATATAATATATTAAAATAGCACTATTTTAAATTGGTAAAAATATAATTAATGTTAAATACTTTAATATAAGATATATATTAAATACAATAAATAAATCTATTTTAAAATTGAATAATAATTTATAAATAAATTTGATATTTGATATTTTGCTTGTCTGGATCAAGAGATCAAGTGAAATTTCTTTGTTAGGGTTTCAAGAATGGTTGAACCTAAAGCGATTGGGATTGAAGGGTTCGAAGGATTTGTCAAAGCTTTTGCTTTGTGGAATAGTGAATCGATGAATTTGTTAATGGTGGTTTAGGAAACTGTGGCGTAGGAGGATTCAAAGGGCCTCAAAATGACTCCCTTCAATGCAATCCTTCACCAAACCCTAAATATATTTATAGTCCTACATTTGTGGCGGAGCAGCCAATTGAAATCCGTTCTCTAAACGTGGATAATACTGCATGCATATACACAGTCACATATTAAGAAAGGCAAGTGATTATCTGCCATTTCAATGTTTTTGGGCCTTCATCGTCAACTCTTAAGGAGTGGATACACCAAAATTGGTCTCAAAATATTTGGATATATTTATGCTCAAAAGGAATTTTTATTCTGCTTTTTCATAAGTTAGAGGACAAACATAAGGTTTTTGATAATGAACCTTAGTTTTGGGGGTAGTCGGGGCTTTCCTTTAAAACTTGGTTCCTGGATTTTAATACTCTCTCAATGTTGTATCTGACATCTCCCATATGGGTAAGGCTCTCCAATTTTCCCATTCATATGGCACATCCAACCATCTTAGAATATGTGAGAAATTTGTTAGGTCGCTTCTTCAAAGTCAACTCTAAAAATATTGTTAAATGATTTATCACATTTTCTCACATTTATGTTGAAGTGGACCTTAGTAAAGGATTGATGGAAAATATTCTCCTCAAAAGGAGAGATAGGGTTTATACCCAACCGGTGGATTATGAGAATATGACTTTTTGTTGCAGGACTTGTTAGCATCCCAACCACCTAAAAAGTGTCTGCCCATGTTCTTATGGTTCCTCTTCGCACTTAGATGCCAAGAAGAAAAATCATGGATGGAAATATCCAAAAGGACCCAAAGGATCCACATCCACTACGGTTCATGGGAAGAATAACTCACAAAATCAAAAGTCTCCTAATGTTGACATTATTCCTATAGAATTATCTCAGACTCATAATATTCCATCTCAACCCTCATGAGAGGAAGCTCATCCTTCGATCAATATGGCACAAGCTTCAACATGATTTTGGTATCTTCAAAGAATGGGAAAAAACACACCTATGAATCATATCATTCAAATAATTGTTATTTTTTCTTAGGGATATATTGTTCTTTGCTTTAATAATTTCATTTCTTCATTTACACATTAAATTCACCACATAACATCATAACATTATTTGGATTTATATCATTATTCAGAAACATATGAAATTATGTAGAAAGAACAATATCATCATCAATGCATCAGAAACATAAAAAACGATAGAAGAAAAGTATTCACACATAGAGGCACTAGGATTGGTCAGAGACTAGGGAAAAACCCATTATGGGGAAAACGATTTCAAATTCTCCTTCTTATTAGATTGTCATCGAATGATTCAACAAAAGATATTACAATGATCATATCAACAACCATAAACCTATCTAGAAAAATCAACTATAAAATATTCATGAGATGAAACCAACAATGCTAATAGTCAAAACCTTGCTTCAAAACCCTGTAATCAACTATCACTGTCGGCAGTCAACTGCCAAACCTTGTGGTCAATGAGCGAATTCTTTCATTAACTGAAAAACTAAACCTTAGGTCACAACTGCGCGGATTATGTGATGTGCATGCAACTGAGATACTTCAACAACACGGATTAACTGACCTACGTGCGGTTGTACCTTAGAATTCCCTATTGCATGCCTGCAACTGAGAACTAAAACCCTAGAATGCATGTGCAAGCTTCAGGCCCTGCAATTTCAAACTTGTGTGAGCCAATCTTTGTGAGTCTGCCTCAAACTTATGTGAGCCAAACCAAGAAGGAGAATAGAAGAATGATCCAAGATGATTTCCAAATGAGGATGAAGTCACTTGTATTTATAGCCCTCCAAGGGTGTCCAATTTTCTTTAGGTCCGACTTGATCAAATATGCATGTGTGGGCTTTAATTCAAAAAATAACACTTTCCCTTATCTAAATTAAGCGCTTCAATAGTTAAAATTGGTTCTCTCAAA
Organism: Pinus taeda; assembly: GCA_000404065.3. NCBI lineage: Eukaryota > Viridiplantae > Streptophyta > Pinopsida > Pinales > Pinaceae > Pinus > Pinus taeda. The sequence goes on along the minus strand of APFE031414105.1, from coordinate 119,490 downwards.
AAGAGGAATCTTGTCCCATGGTTGGAATTTGTCATTGAGCTTCCAAATTAATAATCCCTCTCAGTTAGGGAAAAATTCCAACTGCATCATATAATCATCACAAGTATCCTGCCATCAAATCATATCCAATCTCAAGAATCTCATCATCAAATCTCATCACTTCTCATCTCTACTCATTCCTTCTTATCTCTTGATTTCCTAGCTCATATGTTGAACATTTCGAATCAGAAATAAGAAGAATTTGATATCGGAGGGGAGTCTAAGCTGCCACCCTCTTTTCATCGAGGAGTCACTACTACCACCCATAATCACTACTAGTGGGGAGCCCAATGCTACAACCTAGGAAACATCAAAGGGATTATCCTTAGGGAGCCTTGCTCAACTTGGAATCACATCAAGGAGCTTAGTCTCAACTCATAACCATATCGAGGAGAAAATCTCAACCTGAAACCACATCAAGGACCACATATCAACCTAAAATATCATGGGGGAGAAAAATATCTCCAACCCCATATCGAGTAATAGGTGATATAGGGGAGAACATCTCAACCCATCCTATTTCCCACTGATCTTCCCAACAATGATAGTTAATAGTCATGTGGTAGAACACCTGCATCATATTTCGAGCTTGGGTGAGATACTTGAATTACTAAAGGTAAGGACCACCCACCCATAAGACTCCTAAATCCATTGACCAGACAGGGAGGGACAATCCCAACAAGCATGAGTTATGGGTATGATGCCAAATGGGGTATACTTTTCATAGACCAAGATAGGGGTTGATACTCAACTTGTCAAAACAAACAAGGATCACACAACCCCTATGGGTGAAAGATAGGGGAGAAGCATCTATGACCCCAGGAGCCTTCCATCTCAATTCCTCACCCTGGGAGCTCAGACAGGGGGGAAGAGATTGATTAATGTTCTCAATTAGTCCTACTCTCTATAGATAAGAAACATGTCATCATGCTCATATATGGTACCTTCTTAATCATCATGTCATAATCAAATCAAATAATATATATATATATATATTATTATTATATACTATATATTATATATATATAATATATATATATATATATATAATATATATATATATATTATATATATATATATATATTATATATAATATTATATATATATTATATATATATATTATATATATATATATATATATATATATTATATATATAATATATACTTTATTCATCCTCCCTCTCATGGAGGTGGCAACCACAAGCCTAAGCTTGTCTCGTACGACACTATTGTCTCAATATATGAAGAGATCTCAGTCTCAACTATATACGATATTCTCCGCCAATCGAATCCCACTCAATATTATCACAATGTATCCTTGTCATATATAGAACCTACTCAAACAACTCTCCAAAGAGCTTCTTCAACCTACCTCGCAACTAGCTATGCCAATAACATTATATTCAACCTCGATTGTGCTTAAAGCTACAAATTTCTCATCCAAAAATATCATGGCAAATATCATACTAATGCAACACCCATATGTGCTCTTCTAATCAATAATAATCTCCAACAACAATAGTACATCCATGTAGTCACATATCACCGGAAGAATGTCTCAGACCAAAAATTGATCATCCCATGCAAATATCTCGAAGCATGCTCGACAACAAATCAATGTGTATGAAGAGGCTCAATCATGAATTAACTCAGATTCTATGCAAAACATTTGAATATATAGAAAAGTGTTCACACAGAACGTCAATTCTTTAATCAACTAACGGTTTTCAAGGCAGGTCCAGTAATATCTATGCATAATTCAATAAGAGTGTCGAAGGACTTGCATTTCCAATTTCCAAGAACTCTTAAATAACTTCATGATATATATATATATATTCCAAGTTTCAGAAAGTAAATCATCTTGCCATGGTTCTTTACTTCGAACTTTAGAGGCAAAATCCCTCTTACTTTGATCATCAAGGGCTCATTACCTGTCAAGAATAGACCATCAATATGTAAAACCAAAATTAAGGTCATACCTTGGACCACTTTTGAAGTGGAGGTTTGGATTTGGCACATCTTCTTGGCTTCACCAGGTAACTGTCATACATACATACCCAGCTTGGGAAGCTTGCTTCAAACCATGCAATGCTATATACAAACATAACACTTGACCAAACTAATATGCTCAGCCTTAACATAAATCAATATTATGCAATCAAATCAACTGAGCAAGCTTATCAAGCCTTAGATGCCAAACCAAAACTAATATCAAAACCATAAGTTCAATTATCACTGTGACAAACTCTTAGGTAGAGCTTACATCCAAATATCAAGTTACAACAACCTTTATATACCAAGCATTATCCAATAAAACTTTATCAAGCCATCCATATGATCATAACATGGATCATTTTTGTCACTAAATGAAAGTGCATACACCCATCATACATCATAGAAGTTTCACACGTTCATCTTGAGATCAGTGCATACTTCAACTGTTTGTATTACAACCAATTTGCTCAATCCAATGAAGTAAATATAGAATCAATGCCAACATTAATCACTGAAAGTCACTATGCCCACATAGCATTGTCATTAAGGCAAACCATTGATCATCAAGTACTAAATCAGATCAAAACTCTAACTTGATATCACTGAATTCAAACAATCCATAAGCTAAAATGTATTTATGAACCACCAAGCATTATGTCAAAACTCCAAACGCTATTCATCTATACCAATAAGCCAAATATTTTTAAACCCTTGCAACTGTTATCAAATACTGTCATACACTAGCTTCAATGGTTAAATCAAAATGACATACAAATATGCATATTCCGGTCTCTTGCAAACACAAGTTTAGTCATCACATTCACGTTCTCTATAGTAAGCTAAATATTCCAACTTCTCTACTCATAGGACATTCTATTGTCTGCTCCATGTATGTAGGAATATCATACTCCAGGTGAACTTCTGCTTTTATGCATAAAGTTTCAGTTTTGTGGCGTACATGCATAACCGCCTCCATAGGCCTTCTTCCGTGTGGTTGAGAGGCTACAACCACACCCTTAAGCTTACTTCCATGTTGTTGGGGCTTAGCCTCAAGGAAACCCTCTCTTCTCAGACCATAACTTGTTGCAAACCAACATTATCAGAAGTTTGTCTATTTATGTCAGAAAACTTCAACAATAAGATATCTTCTATACATTTAAAGCACATGATAGTAGGTGTAGGGATCTTGTGAAAAGTTTCTCCCTCTTAATGAGAAGCCACTTTAGTCATCATCATTCAAGTCATCAACCTGTCTATCATAATACTATCATGCATCAACAAAAATGTTAGATCATCAAGCTATATCAGATCCTTAGACATTTATGCATCATTATCATCAGCTACTTTATCATCACATATGAACATGGCATCAAACTTTCATCAAGGGTTAGAGTCATATGAATAGGGAAGCTAACAGGTGCATCATCATACTTTAGATATTATAATCACTACATGACTTCCATTAAGTTAGGGCATCCAATTTTGTCGTATGTCATAATTACTAAGCTAAACAAGGCCAACAAGAAGATCCTGAATATCAATCTTATTTATATCATCATAGTTACCTTGCTTGTTACAAGGATTATCACTGGTATCAAGTCACCATATAAAAAACAATCTATAAAATCTAGAAATCCATAAAGTCTAAAATGTAAGATGCTTTGTCAAATATAAAGTATACCAATATATCAGAAATCAATGTTTCTATGTAGATTTACCATGACTTAATAGAATGTGAGATACTTGTCCAACACCAAGTTCATATTTTCATCATAAATATCATGAATCAAACATATTTTCATATGCATGCATGAGTCATTTGTGAAGGTGACATCCCCATCATACCTTAGGTCTTACATTTTCATTAATATTGCAACTAAAATATAACATTGAAACAATACACCATACATACCTTGAAATATTCAGATACATGAGTATCTTCTTAGTTGACATTAGCAGCGGGAGCACTTTGTCAACTTTCTTGTCATGGGAAAACTATAGCTATTCTCTTCCTACACTAACCATATTTTCCTGCATCTTAGATGATCCTCAATAAGGATCCACTTATCAAGTCTCATCAAAAGGTTAGAAGTATCCAAATACTCACATATACATTCAAGAAGTAAAGGTAGTAATCAAAACAATAGACCCAAATAGGTATATAATCACAAATAAGTAACATAAATTCAAAGAGTACTTATATTTTAATGAGGATATTAACTCCCTCTTGAAGCAACCTTCAAGAGTCATTACCATCTCTTATCCATATAACAATGTTGCCTTCAATATTTTAACCAACTTCATCAACAACGAGGCCTAATAGAGACTATTCAATTTAGGGCTTCATCAAATCTGTCACAAGTGCTTTGAACATGTTCATATTTATCATGCTAGGGTTTCTAGATGGCATATCTCAAATCTTCCCCATAAACCATGGTTTCTTATAAACCCTAACTTCATCGTGTCCATGAAACCCTAATATTCAAACTGCCTAGAGTTTCTTTCAAACCCTAGTATTCTTTTAGGTCTCCTCCATATTCTTTTGCATCCATCAAAGATGTCTTCATAGGAGTGATCTTCAATGAATTTTCTTCAATCCAACTATGATACCATGTTAATTTTTCTTTGCTTTGATAATTGCATTTCTTCATTTACACATTAAATTCAATCCATAACATCATACCATTATTTAGATTTATATCATTATTCAACAACATATGTAACTATGTAGAAAGACCAATATCATCATCAATGCAGCATAAACATAAAGGAACATAGAAGAAAATAATTCACACATAGAGACACCAAGATTGGTCAAAGACTAGGGAAAAACCTTCTATGGGGAAACCTTTTTCAAATTCTTCTTCTTATTAGAGTGTCATCGAATGATTCAACAAAAGAGAGTACATTGATCCATATCAACAACCATAAACATATCTAGTAGAATCAACTAAAACATATCCATGAGATGAACCCAACAATGCTAATACTCAAAGCCCTGCTTCAAAATCATGTAATCAACTCTCATTGTCTATGGTCAAATGTGTAAACCTGTGGTCAATGAGCAAAAACTTCGATCAAATGAAAAACTAACCTTAGGTACCAACCACATGGATGATGTGATGTGTGTACGATTGAGAGGGTTCAACTGCATGAATGAACCAGCCTGCATGCAGTTACAGTCTAGATTTCCTTGTTGCATGACTTCGGCTGAGAACCAAAACCTTAGAACGCATGTGCGAGCTTCAAACCCTGCGATTTCAGACCTATGCGAGCCAATTTCTGCGAGCCTACCTTAGACCTGTGTGAGCCAAAACCAAGAAGGAGAATAGAAGAATGCTCCAAGATGATGTCCAAATGAGGTTGAGGTCATTTGTATTTATACCCCTCCAAAGGTGTCTAATTTGCTTTAGGGCTATCCTGATCAAATATGCACATCTGGGCTTTAATTCAAAAAATACACTTTCCCTTGTCCAAATTGAGCACTTCAATAGTCAAAATTGGTCCTCTTGAAAAGAGGAATCTTGTCCCATGGCTGGAATTTGTCATTGGGCTACCAAATTAACAATAATGACAATGATCCACCAAATATGTTAGAGCACTTGACAATGGAAACATCTCAAGGAAATGATATGGTTGTTTCCTTTCCATCTGTTGCTGATAATCCCTTAGGATGGATAGAAGTCAGGAAGAGGAAAAGCAAGAAGGAGAAGCCAATGTACAATCTTGGAACCCAAATCTAGGGAGGAACAAAATGTAATGATGTGTAATGTGCTTATGAGAAGATTGATGTGATCTGATGTGATGTAATTCATTTTGATTGATTAATAGAATTTTAGACTTACAAAAAAATATTTATGTTATTTCGATCATCTTGCATATTAAATTTCAACTTGTGCCATAAAATTTCAATGCATTGATCACAAATCGAGGTTTCCCATGTAGTGCCACTCCTAAAGCTAGTAACCAAAAAAGGAGATCCCACAGGACTAGGATATAAGATTAACCACCAATTTAGGACAAGGGAACAAGAGTACAAACAAGACCATTCTTTTTGTCGAATCCTCCCACTAATCCATGTCCAAATGTGTCCAAGATAAGCAAGCAAAATCACCCAATTGCATAATGAAAATACATACCTTTATGGTTGGAAGGTCCACCTTCAAACATATGAGCATATACAAAAGTTATGCTTCCCAGAAGTTGATCTATCATGATTGACCACCATAATTCAAGTGGATGCCACATCAGTTCTTGTTACTCATGAAAAATGGGTTGTCCATGTCAAGATTATGAAGAAAATTCTAAAACGGTCAAAGTTGTAACTCTAGTTGAGAGTTGAAGGAATCAAACTTAACCCCTAATTGGATATTAGGCTATGTTATAATTGAGGCACTAGGAGGAAAATGGGTTCCATTCATTTCAATTATATTTGATTCCACGGTAGAGAAGAACAACTTGGGAGTGGGAGTGGGAGTGAGATCATAATGAAAGGGGTTTAATATCTATAGCAATCTATCGGGGCACATGTATTTGGTAACTCCGTAGAGAGTGCCTTCTCCTTTATACTTGCATTATTTCAACTCCAAAGAAAGAGAAAGCACAACGACGTCACCTTCCAACTTGGTTTTCGCTTGTAAGGGTTTCCCATAACATTTCTTTTGTTCATTGTGACTGGTGTGTGATTAGATTTCATTGTTCTCTATTTTCCACATTTTATCTATTACATATAAAAGCATAAAGCAATAATTAATAAATATGAAATCTACTGAAATTAACCCTCATAATATGGATTTATATTTTCTAGAAAAAAATAATTAAAAAAATAGAAAAAATAAATCAATCTTTATTTTTTAAGATTTAAATTTTGTGGTATTTTGGGGTTATCTCGGGTGGTTGAGTGGAACTATTATTATTCTCTTCTTCCAAGATCAAATCACCACAAGTGACATAATGAACTTTGATGCCTTGATGATTATTGATATAAGCGGATAGAAACAACTCAATTGACAATTTTTGTATTATAAAATATTATGTAAACCATAAAATTTAAGATTCAAATTCTTTATAAATCAAATTAATAAAAATAAATTAAAT
>APFE031414105.1:79000-110494 GCA_000404065.3 Pinus taeda | reverse complement strand
AAAATAGAGCACCTAACAATGCATCTTCACAGACCAAGAACTGTGGGATCACCCTTTTCATTCTAGCTAGGGTGACGGAGGGATCATACTATTCGATCCTTTTCATGATTTGGAGGTCTGTAGGAAACAAAAATCGATAGGATCTCCTCATTATTCTTATAGATAACGTGAAATCATTCTATTTCAATTCATTTTTCGTAGCCCAGTAGATTGGATCTAGTCATAAGAATAAAAGAATGCTTGGTGTAAATATAAATAATTCCTTGGTCTTTGACCCCCCACTACGAACGACCCTTGGATCAGTGCAACAGATGGGATGTCTTTATCCATATCCTCACATGGGAGCAAAGCAAGATCAAAAAACGATCTTGGAGTGTCACAAGGTTGGGCTAGGAGGGTCTTTCAGTGCCTCCTTTTCTCATCAAAAGTGATTTCCATTTGCTCATCGTTGGCTTGGTAAGGAAATAAAAAGAAAAGGAAGGGGAACAAGCACACTTGAGAAGCTGGCATACGATGGAAGAGGAGTTGTAATGCTGTGTTCGGGAAGGATGAATCGCTCCTTGAAAAAGATCTATTGATTCTCTTCCATTAGTTGATTGGATAGTATCACAGGCGTGAGGATTTACTTCACGGGTGAGGTCTCTGGTTCAATTTTAGGATAGCCCAGCTGTGCCAGGGAAAATTGTAGGAAGAAAAATCAAAAGAATCTTATTGTTTTTTTTTCATGTATGCTCCACTTGATCCAAGTATGGGGGATATAGCTCAGTTGGTATAGCTCCACTCTTGTAATTGGGTCGTTGTGATTATGGGTTGGATGTCTAATCGTCTAGGTGGTAATGATGTTTTTTACTCGACCGGATGTTACTTTGAAAATATTTTATGGTAGGTAATGGTGGTTTATTTTTAAATAAACTTTAAATTTTTAAATTTAATTATTTATGTTTAAATTAGAATAAGATCTCCCTAATTTTATTTTAATTATCAACAAATTTTATGATTTTTTAAATCTTGTTAATGTGTTATATATCGTGAGGTAAATGTCTTGATTAATATGAACCGATTATTTCCTATCAGGGTTATTTGCCATTTAATTGATTTGGTTGCCCTAATTATAAGTAATTATTAGGTGGGTGGTAAGGATTTAACTTCCATGTAATATTTTTAGCAACATTTAACTTTCATGTATGTAGTATAAAAAATAGAGGATCAAGATTTATCTCAAAGATAGTTATGTTTTTTTTTTGTTTTTCAATTTAATAATAAAAAAGTCATCATGTAGTTTGCATTTGACTTTTGTTCATGAAATTGAGCTCTTATGTTGTTTTGATATGTTTCTTGTTTTATATCTATATATATATATATATTAATTATTCTTACATTTTTATTTTTTGTAACCAAGATTTCAGAAGGTCACTGAAAAGTATAGGCATGTAGAAACATTAACGGACTCTGTCCAAATTGAGCATGTTCAGGAAATAAAAAAGCTTGTCTAACTAGGAGCTAGCTTAAGGATGACCATCTGCCCTTAGGTGGGAAATCAGATGGTCTCCCTGAGTGACATGAGACCAATTTTTATCATCAAAAGATTAGATCAACATGCAAAAAATACAACATAGTGACAAATATTGAGAAGGCCTTTCTAGGTCATGTCCAGAATTACTTGAAGGGATCATCCTGACCTTCAGACAACCATGGTGGCATTTCCCATTCAATGAGATTCGATCCAATGTTGATGTTGGCTTCCTACTGTGGTATCTCTTCCGTCAGATTGTATACCACTGCTACCTTGTTGTTAGTGGCTTGCTCTTTCACCTCATTGGCTAATGAACATGGTTTTCCTGAATTCTTCCCCCTCCTTTGTAAAAACTCCAACTTCTCAAGATTGCTTTACTTTTCTCCTTGAAATATTGAATCTAAGGGTCTCATAGAAGAGGAGTCTAAGTTGTCTCAGGAGTTGGAGGAGGCAACTAAATTCTCAAAACACTAGCCAAGACATGTAGAGTCAACTGAGCCTAAATTAGATGGAAATCTAAATCAATGATTCAACCGTTCATTACACACAGAACTTCTTCCTGGTCCCTCAAGTGTTGTTCGAGCGAGCAAATTTATAATTGCCTAGTGAATGTCCCCTATATTTCTTGTCTCCTCTGCTTCCGTTGTTACGACCATTTGTCTGATACGTTGAGGAAGGTCCTCATCGAACTAGCTTGCTCTTGGACTATGCCATGGGGGAGGAGGACGACCTCTTCCTCTCCCTCCTCTCTTGGAGCAACCGTCCTCATGAACCATGTCTGTTAGGTAAGAATTTCCCCTTCTGTCACCTCTAGACTCCCTATCTTTCTTAGTTCTACAAATGCTAGAATGAGTAGCCACCTACGAAATGAAGTTGAGTTCCACGTCCCAAGCCATTATTAAATGCAAGATTCTTAAGGTCCAACCACCCAATCCCATGTAATGAATGGAGCCAGTAAAAATGACAGATGGGGTGCTTCACCATTCCCCAGTCTTAAATGTGTTATACTGAACTACCATGGAAGTAATCATTATCGTTGATCATTGTTGGAGCACCCAGAGCTAAAATATTAAATATTCTTATAATTAATAATAATATACAGCTTGAGTGGGCCTAATGGTTAAGAGCATGTGTTTCCTCCTAAGAGGTCACAGGTTCAAAACCAGAGGGGGGTAGAGTATGTATGCCTTCGTAGACTTAGCAGTCAAATCGCTGCGTGGAGATGGGTCCCTTGTCCCACAAACAAGGGGGTCTCATACACCAATTTGGTGTCTGGCTTGGCTGTGACCTTAAAAATGGATTATTATTATTATTATTATTATTATTATAATAAATAATTTAAAATAAATTTATGATATAGTTAATTTACATGATCTTTTTTAATCTTACAAATATGACATACTGTCAAAAATATAAACTTTTGATACTTATAAAAATTATATAAACCTTTTGATACTTATCAAATTTTATTATATTATTAATTTATATAAATGTACATTTTTTTGTTATTTTTAAAATTAATTAATTAAATTGGTTTTTTTAATAAATTAATAAATATATTTATAAAAGTCACTGTCAACCACTAATTACAAAAGTTGTTTATGACCTCTCCATTGGTCAAATGCACTTGGTTAGTTCTATTAATTAAATCAATTCCACTGATTGCTAATGGCCTTTTCATTAACCACTTTTTTTTAGTTAATGGTGTACCTCATTAACTCTTGAGTGTGAGTTTATCTTCAAATGGTCCAATCCCAACGAAGCTAATTGTTGAAGCTTATTGGTAAAGGGTCCATAGTGGAGTCTAACATTTGAACTTACATGCAAATGGTCCAAAAAATATTGAACTAATCCTTTAAGTTTAGAAGTGGTTGGTCCAACCTTTAAACTAACACTTACGAATAAATTTCTTAAAGTTTAGAAGTGGTTGATCCAACCAATAAACTAACCCTTATGGGTAAATTTCATAAAAGATACTACAGTAAATTTCATTTCATAAATAATATTATAGGTATTATGATTTTCACTAAAATAATACTTGATTTTGGATTTTTTAAGGAAATGGTTATGATTTTTTTTAAAAGGAAGTTGGATTGTTACATTGTTTCAAAATTTTAAATATATTTTTGCTTGAATTAGATTGTGTATTGAGGTTCAATCCAATTTCTTAAGCATTTATTTTATTGTACAAAAAGTTTAGTCTTATTTTAAGTATAAATTTTTTAGAACACTCTCAGGATTTAAATGCATTTGCATTCTATCACTAATATGATTTACTAACATGAAATTATTACTTTGAGCTAATTTGACGGTTTCTTTGATTTGAGGTTGACTTCCAATTTTGAATTGGATTTACAACAAATAGCATGTGCTCTCATATAGTAGCAATGTTGTAATGTTTAATATTTTGACTTAATCAAAATAAAACAAAACAAAATTAAATAAATAAATAAAATGAAAAACACAGAATTCTTCATCTGAGTATAGTAGAGATGTTGTAATGTCCTCTTAAATATTTTTAGACTCCAATCCTTGGTATTCTTAACCCGTGATTTTATCCCATGGTATATTTCTCTAATGTGACCTATTTAAAGGCTAAAATTAAACTTGCCTAGATCTATTTGAACTCCACATCTACCAAGCATCAAAAGAGATCAAATCTCACTCTAAAAGAGGTTTGCACCTAGATAAAGAGAAATATTTAATCTTGTTAGTGCTTGGTAAATCTAGAATTAAGATGAATCTAAATTGGTTATATAATAAATTAGAATGTGGACAAATAAATTGTATTGAATTAATAACAACTTCAACCACATAAATTTATGTTGAAAATGTAATTATTTTATCAAAACTCACATCTTTAAAAAAAAAAAAATTATGGAAATTTTTAAATTTATTAAAAATAAATTTGACTTCACAATTACATTTAAAATTTTATTTTTTGTTATTATAATTACATAATAACATAAAGTTTTTAAATCAATATAGATTTATGTAACTTTGAATTTGCCAAAGGTTAAGAGGGATCAAATCTATCAAGATGCAAACTTGTTTTTGAGCGTAAAACTTGAGGAAATATTTACACCTCTGGAGATTTAATCCCTCTTAGCTATTAGAAAATCCAAAGTCAATAGATCTATAATCATTTTGAACAACACACGCTCTCTATATCTACACACAAACATATTGAATATTTTTGTTATTAATATTTTTTTGTTGGACATATATTTAATTATTCTATTATTAATATTTTTTAAAATATTATAATCACGTCAATATTTATTCTCGTATGTTTTATGTTCTTTAGGGTAATCACACATTCGATGTTATTTTTATCTTTTACTTCAGGTCAATCCAATGTTAATTTAATTAAGAGAACATATTTGCAAGTAAAATGGACTTTTCCGGTATGAAATATGTTTTAAAAATGTTTCTGCTTTAGTTAAGAGTTTGTTTTTGTATGCAAGGAAACAGGTTAATCATTTAAAAGCTATATGTATTTGGTAAAAGTCCGCCCCTTACATTTTACTAGCGAATAACTATAAATAGTGGAATTTTCTTCAATAACAATTAAATAGTAGGATTTTCTTGAATGATGAATCAACTATGTCATAATATACTTTCTCATTCTAAAAAAACAAAAAACAATAAAATAAATTTAATAAATTTATGAACCTGTAACACCACTTGTATAAACTTATTAATTAATATATGAACATGTTAAACAAAAAACGATAAACTAATTCAATTTAATGATTAAATTTAATGAATTGATAAAACTATAACACCACTGGTATAAATTTATTGGTTAAAATATTATGAACAGGTTAACACATTGTTAGTGAACTTATTTATACTATGGTAAACTATAACACCACTGGTATAAATTTATTGGTTAAAATATTATGAACAGGTTAACACATTGTTAGTGAACTTATTTATATTATGGTGTTGAATTGACTCTACAACCCAGATTACATTTAAATAATAAAGTAATATTTGAGAAATTAAAAAATAAATTTTATATTTTCATTTTATTATTATTAAAATGATGTGTAATTTATTATATTTTTAAGATGGAATCATATATATAATTGTAAAAATGATAATAAAAAAATATTAATATAATTTACTATTAAATATTTCAACATACATGTTAAAGATTTTAACATATATAAGAGAAAGAGATAATTGTTATTTTATTAATATTTTTAAATATTATATATCAAATCTAGATTAAATATATTTATTATTTTTAAGATGAAATGATATATATAATTTAAAAATGATAATAAAAAATATTAATAATGACTATTAAATATTCACAACATACATGTAAAGCTTTTAACATATATAAAAAAAGAGATAATTGTTATTTATTAATATTTTTAAAATGTTATATATCAAATCTAGATTAAATATTGACCAGGATTACAAATCTCTCATATGCTTTAAAATTAAACAAAAAAAACAATTATATGTTTGTTAAAATTTTTAACATGTATATTGAAATATTTGATAATATAACTGATATTTTTTTATATCATTTTTTAAAAATTGTATATATCACTTTCAATCCTTAAAAAAATAAATAAATTAACACATTTTTTAATAATAAAAAAGTGAAAATATAAAAAATAGTAAAATAAATAAATATAAAAAATGAAAATATAAAAATAGTAAAAATAAATAAATAAATCTTTTTAATAATAGGAAAGAAATGAAAATATAAAAATATTACTCTTTTTAATTGGTTTCCACATTCTCTAAAGCAGACAACCTGTACATCCCAATGTTAGGCAATGGAACATCTTGCTGCAAAATAATATCATGTACTATTTCCTTTTTGGGTGGCAGACCTTTAGGCTCTTGAAATAGGACATCATATTCTGAAACAATCTTTTCTATATCAGCTTGCTGCTGAGCATTACAACCCTCAAATGCATTGGTTTTATCAGGTTTATTTTCCTTTACAACCATTAGTAAGAATAGTTTGCATGAATTTATCATTCTTTTCATCTGCCCAGAATTTATGAGAGTATAATTGTTCTTGAGCTTGTGAGCTCTTACAAAGTATTCGATTCCATCTTTAACAAGTAGATACTTGTTCTTAGCCTTATAGAAAATAACTTTTCTATCATACAAGTAAGGACTTCCTAAAACAATTCCACATATATCCAAAGGAATTATGTCTAACTCAACCTCATCTACAAATGCTGACCCAAAAGAAAACTTGAGTTTGCAGTGTCTAGTCACTTGTAGTTGTGCTTTATCATTCAACCATCCTAATGGGTATGGTTTCTTGTGAGGTGTAGTTGCTAATCCTGATTTCTTTACAATTGCTTCAGAAATCAAATTTACTTGTGAGCCACTATCAAACAAAGTATCAATCTTTTGATGTTTGGAAATAACTCGAATATGAAAAAGCTCATGTCTTTTTCTCTCATGTTCTTCAATAATAGTTTGAGCAGAATTACTAGTAGATGCTTCAGAATTCTTACCTTTTATTCCTATGGCTGCAATGTTTGTTTCATCTACCGAGTTTGACCCCAAATCTTTCTGAATAGTTGCAACAGTCTTCTTCTTCTTGCCCTCGGACTACTGAGGTCTCAGCTCTGGATGCAGAATCCAACAATGCTCATCATCATGCCCCTCCTTTTTACAGTGAGTGCATGAAGCTTTGCTTTTCTGTGCAGTGTTAGCCTTCCTTGCTTTCCAATTCTGCTTTCTTTTCTCCTTGCTCTTGCTTACAGTGGGTTGGGATGGTCCCCCAACTTCTGGACTTCCATTCTTTCCTCTGGCTTCTAGATGAGTAGCTTGTACAAATACCTCATCTATACTAGTGGGATTAAACATGAGGATGGTATGCCTCATGTAGCTGTGTAGACCACCAATGTACTTCAAAAGAGTCTCTGGTGAGTCTAATGAGATCCATAGAATCAATACTCTCTTTCTAAATTCTTGAGTATACCCTTGCACACTTTGCCCTTTCAGCTGCCAAAGAGTTTGTCAACTCATCATGGCTTGTTTCATGTAGGCCAATGGATAGAACTGCTTCTTGATTGTAGAAACAAAGTCACTCCAAACAAAGATAATCTTCCCATGTCTCTTCATGTTAGCTTGGGTTCTGCCTTCCCACCAAACCAAGGCAGTGCCTCCTAGGCGTAGGCTTGCCAGCTGAATTTTTCTCTTGTATGAGTCGATGTTTTGCACTCTGCAATACACATCAATTTGTCTAATCCAATTGTCCAACTTTTCAGCATTTAGCTCTCCATCATATATAGGAAAATCAAATTTAACATCTAGCTTAATCAAATATGCTTTCTTATTATGCGCAGGGCTATTAGGAGGTGTGAGAAATCTTTCATCTTTCCCTTTTCCTTTTGAGTGGTCATGGGAATGAGAGTCATTTTCTTCTTTATCTTGTTTAGAACCTGATGAATCTTCATCCTTATGCTTTCTAAAGTCCCTATACATTTCTTCTACCATAGACTTTTAGCTAGGACTTCTATGAATTAGAGGGTCTGGCCCCATGACCTTCCTCTGACATTGTCTCCGAGGATGACTCTCCCAATTTCAGGATTAGTTTTGACCAACTCTCCTTCTCCTAATTTGAGCTTTGATCTAGTGAGCATTCAACAGCTAAACCAACACAAGCTTGTCTAACCTTACAGCCTAGGGATCTGATACCACTTGATCTGATAATCACCCTGTGAGTGACCTCAGTTAAAGATTTAATAGAAGAAGGTATTACAGACTCATGTGTCGGTGTGTGTGTCTATGTTATTTAAGCAACGGATCGATCAAATTGCCAATACACAGACAATTGAATGGAAAGACAATAGAGAAATATAGTAAGCAAATACAAGAACACAAGAAATTAATAAGGAGTTCGCCTATTCTCCAGGGCTACATCTCCAGTCCAACTTCAGTGGTGGCCTTATTTTATTATGTTTCAAGCAGAGAATTACAATGCAAGAGTTCAATATGAGTCACCTGAAACAGATTTGCTTGGCAGGGTGGTTCTTGGATTCCCCAAGCCATTGGAGTGCACAGACTCATTTGCCTACCAGCTCTGCGACCTTCTAGTCTACAATGGAAAGAGCCCAATGTGGTGCTTAGTCTAGAAAGATCCTCTATGGGATGGCTTGAATCCCTCAAGCTCTCGGGTGCTCAACGCTGCCTTTGGTCAGCTCAGCCCTCTGTCCTCTTCTGCTTTTGCTTCACTGTCTTTTCCCCTGTGTTCCGTCCTCCTCTCGGGATTCTAGTTCCTTTGTCTCTCTCTCTCTCTGTTTGACTGACTCGGTTCATGGCTTTAAGCCATTCGTTTCCATGTCTGTTCAATTCCTCTTCCACCTCCGTCGAATCGCCTTCTACAGGTGTTCTTGGAGTTCCTTGGTTCGGTGTCATCATCAGCTCACAGGGAGTGGCCACATGTCCTCCTGTAACGCGTTAGCCTGCTTCGTTGGTTCAGTTCTTCGGTTACATCGTGGATGAAGTCTTCCTCCATTGCAACGGTCAAAATGGGATTCAAATCCTTCTAAATCGCGGCTCATTCCTTCGTTGATTCCGCTTCCCCCATTGGGCGTGATCTCGGTCATCCGATTTGGGGCCTCCAGATCCGACGCCATAAGCACGTCCCGCGTGGTTGACTAGCTCGACCGTTAACGCGCGATCAGCGGCGATTTTCTCTCTCCTCCACTTGTCATTCGTCGATTTTTGAGTGGGATCCCTCCAATTTCTCCAAAACCGATTACTGTTTGAGGGCACCCCGATCAATACCGCCAGTTTTTGAAGCGCGGGTCCCACCTTTTCCTTTAGCGCTTTTTTTCTTTTCGCTCGCAGTTCTCCAGCTCCCCATGCATCTAAGTGCTCGGGTTTTCTCCATTTTAGCTCTTTTGCGCTTCAAAATCCACCTCTATTTCCTGATCCGGGGCTCCCGGGGGCTAATTCGTCCTCCCGCGCAGTTTCCATAGGCCTCGGTCAGTGCGCTTTGACCAGGGTCCTCGTCGTTCCACATTGGCTGCCATTGCCATTGGTTCTGGGTGTTTTTGATGTTTTGGAATTCTTAGAAGTTTGTCTCGACATGGTACAACCATGGTTCTATTTATTTCTCTTTATGGATCCGATTCGGATCATGTACTTACCTTTTCTCTTTTCAAGCCGATATTGCATTGTTTGATGTATCATTTGGAGTCGTTCAATGAACTCGTTAGCTTTGTCCATGTTACTATCAATAAAAACATTCTTCTTACCAATATGATACAACACATTTTGATGCAAATGGTAAACAAATTCCTCTACTTGATGCCCTTGACTCAAGCTTGAATGTACATCTTGAAAGTATGTATTTTGCTAAATATAACTCTCATGTTAAACAAAATCATGCTTGATGAAAGTAGGTATACAAACAGTAGGCCAAGAAATTACATCAAAAAACTTGTCGCTTACACCTTTCTTATACCTTTTGACCAAGTGGAATAGTAGAAGAAAACCCATCCAATGAAAGTGCCTTTGTCGATGCAACTTAAACACTGCACCATTGAAAATTTTTGAATGAAATGGAATGGGCTTACCATGTTGCGTAAGGACTACGCCCATGGCATAGTCGCAAACATCAATCTGAAACTTAAATGTATTTTTCAAGTATAGAAGAGAAAGTATAAAGGTTGTAATGATCTTTTGTTTCAAAGCATCAAATTCCTCTTGTTGTTTGCCTCCCCACTGGAAGACCTTTTGCACAACTACCAAAGAATGAAAATGAGCTACAATAGAAGAAAAAATAACAAATTCTTTCCTCCAACAATGGGTTATTCCCAAAAAACCTCTTATCCAAATGACTATCTTGAGTGTTGCCCAATCCATAATGGCATAAATCTTGGAGATGTAGAAATTTTGAATAATATAACACTTATTCACAGAGATTATCCTGATTATACACTATTTCATAATGCATGCATAATACATAACCTCCTCTACGTTGATCATCAATTTAGCAACATTTAGAAACATAAACATGCACACATAGAAGCATCAAACACATATATCAACACAGTATGTATCCCGGGGAAAGAATCTCGCTAAAAACCCCAAACTATCTGTATATTATATGATTTAGAACATGTAACAAACATAGTACAATACTCCTCACAAGTAATCAGTACTAGCTCCACCTGTTACACACAAAACTAGCTCAGATCCGAACAAGTCACAAGTTCAAATCTCCTCCACTGCTTTGCCTACCTCTATTGCACAATACCAAGTGAAAATCACGTGAGCACAAGCTATTTCACTAGGCATATACTGCGCAATCCTCATTGGCAACTCAATCCCACTAATTGTGCAAAATCTCATGCACAACTATAGTCACAACTGATAGCAATCTCAACCTCTAACACTTGTCTGCACTGAACTGAACATGCACTGACATGCACTGAGTTAACTGATGTATTATTCAGTTGCTTTATGAGTTAATAATTAGTGAATTAATTAATAACTAATTCAAAGCACTCATCACTTAGTCTAATTGCAGTTAGACTAAATACAACTAGTTCAACTGAGTCAAACTGAACACAACTCTATCAACTCCACCAAACTCAATCTCTTGAGTTCTAACTGAAGTCCCACATGTAACAACTCAACTAAACATTTAGGAAACTCGTATTTCCTTCTTCCAGCTGCATGTGCCACATCTGTAGCTCGAACTGAAGTGCTCCAAGAGGATAAGATAAAGTTTATAGTCCAAATATTATTATGAGCTAATAATATTTGACTGATCTAAATTTAGACTGACAGTACCTCTGCTGTTGTCTAAAAATAGAAGTCCATCTATTTTTACCAACATTAACAATCATCCATAAACAACATCTTGCAACTCATAGACCATGATCCATATGTCTAAAAATAGACTTTGCGCCAAAAATAGCTCGTGGGACCACTTAGTGAAGGTGACTCCTTTCCACTAAGCTCCATCATCTTGTTGCATTTTCAACAGTCCCTCTCAACAAGATATGGATTATCTGCAACCTGATCCTGTAACTCTGGAATGTTCTGCATGCAACACATCTACCTGCTCCACTTGCTCCAACAACACTTGGAACAAAAAAACTCCCAGCTGACCACTCTGCTGGGCTAGGAACATACTTTGATGCTGAAGCTCTACCTGTTGCTGACAAGTGCTCCCTCTCTGACATCTACGCTACTACAACATCTCCATGCATCTCGCACCATTGCACACCTCTCTGTGCCACCTAGCACTGTGCCAAACACTTGTGCCTCTCGCATTGCTGCAGCCTGCTAGCTATGCGTTGTCCTGGGATTCCCTACACTGTCGCTCTCTCTGCCGCTCCATCCACATCTATATCTACCCAATCAGTCAGTTCCTACTACTCCACATCGGGGCTCCCATAGCAAGGTCTCATCCAAGAGGTTGGGTACCTCAAGGATCCTGCCCCTCCTCCTTGGGACAATCACTCCACATCACCCCACCTCCTACCTGGAGGTATGGCTGCATGTGATCCCTCTGCGCACCTGGCTCGAAGTTTCCCCCTAATGGAGGTCTCTGCATGAGTAGATGTCTCTTCTCGATCTCCACTCAGCTTCCCCTGTTGTAGCTGCTCCATAACCTCCTGAAGCTGCTACACCAATCGTGGCTCCTCCACCATTGTCTGAGACTTCTTCTAGCTCTGCATGTTGAAAGGTAATATACCCTCCCTCTCAACCACCAAGTCTCCATCAGTTGCCTTGTTGCTCAAGGCTTTGCATGCATCTTGAACCTCAAGAGCATACAGGTTCTTGACCCGTGAACCAATCTGCTTCACCTGTCTAGTGATGATGTGTTTAAGGAAAACCTTTCCCTCTCTGAAGACTACATCATAGCCTCTGTCTTCCAGCATCGCGATCGACACCAAGTTTCTCTTCAATCCTGGTACATACTTGACATCGGCCAAGGTAATTCGAGATCCATGCTCCCTCTGAAAAATAACCGTGCCTACACCTGAGACACTATACTTCTCACCATTACCCAACGCTATGAGTATCTAGAGATCTTTCTCCTCCAAAGTACTGAACATACTCTTGTCGTCGGTCATGTGGAAAGAAGCTCTACTATCAAGAAACCAACCACTTCCCACCTTGGATGAAACCATGCATGCGAAGAGTGTGAAATCCAACTCAAATTGTGAAGCAAGTGCCTCGCCTTCAGATCCTTCCCCAGATCCCTTCTTGGACTTCTTCTTTGGGCAATTAGTAGCATAATGGCCCAACTCATGACAACAAAAGCATCTCACCTTTGACTTGTCAACCTTCTTCCCATCATTGGAAGAACTGGATTCGGAAAGAGAACCCTTCTTCTTCCCCTTCTTCACCTTACTCGCTAAGGCACAGTTCTCCACATCATGCATGGATGAAGAATTGTCTCTGGTGCTCCGTCTGATCTCCTCTTGCACAAGATCCGACCAAAGTCTCTCCCATCCTGGAAATTTCTCTCGACCATTGACAGAGTCCTGATAGGAATGCCAACTCTTTAGAAGACCAATGAGAGCCAAGCTCACCAAGTCCTCATCATTGACATTCACCCCAACACTTCCCAGCTCATCTCGACATTGGGTGAACTTCGTGAGATATTGGGGCATATTGTCTCCATTCTCACACTTTATGTTTATGAGTTTATCCTTGAGCGCCAACTTCATCTTGTCGCTCTTGCTTTGGTATAGATCTGTCAACGCTTTCCACATAAAGAATGGAGAAGCCTTTCCATGGAGGCTAGACACAATGTGATCCCTCATGCCCTCCAACAGAATCCTTCGACACTTTGCTATCTTCTTTTGCCAATCCGCGACTTGAGCAGCATCAGTAGGTTTTGGGACATCCGTATCTATGAACTCCTTCAACCCATTATCATCTAACACCGTCTCCATCCTGTCCTTCCATGTAATATAGTTCGAGATGCCCTCAAGGTCATACTCTAATCACAATCCATTGAAAGACATTTCAACTTTGACACCAAGAAAACACTGCTGCAAATTCGAATTCCACTAGCTCAAAACTCAACCGCTTTCGATCTAAAATTTGTGAGAACGAAGTATTTCTTGTACAGAGATCGACTGTATGGGAATTCATCGGATATCTCACCTTCCAAAATAAGGATGAAACCAGAGGCTACCTGGCCCGATTACAGACTCTGCTTGAAGAAATAAAACGTAGACACTTTCTGAATAATAGATCTGATGATCAATTCTCGCTTTGATATCCTGTAGAAATCTCTTCTACAAATCAACCTGCTCTGATACCATGTATAAATTTTGAATAATATAAAACTTATTCATAGAGATTATCCTGATTATACACTATTGCGGAATGCATGCATAATACATAACCTCCTCTACGTTGATCATCAATTTAGCAGTATTCAAAAACATAAACATGCGCACATAGAAGCATCAAACACATATATCAAAACAGTATGTATCCTGGGGAAAGCATCTCGATAAAAAACCCAAACTATCTGTATATTATATGATTGAGAACATGTAACAAACATAGTACAATACTCCTTGCAAGTAATCAGTACTAGCTCCACCTGTTACACACAAAACTAGCTCAGATCCGAACAAGTCACAGGTTCAAATCTCCTCCACTTCTTTGCCTGCCTCTATTGCACAATACCAAGTGAAAATCACATGAGCACAAGCTATTTCACTGGGCATATACTGCGCAATCCTCATTGGAAACTCAATCCCACTAATTGTGCAAAATCTCATGCACAACTATAGTCACAACTGATAGCAATCTCAACCTCTAACACTTGTCTCCACTGAACTGAGCATGCACTAACATGCACTGAGTTAACTGATGTATTTTTCTGTTGCTTTATGAGTTAATAATTAGTGAATTAATTAATAACTAATTCACAACACTCATCACTTATTCTAATTGCAGTTAGACTAAATACAACTAGTTCAACTGAGTCAAACTGAACACAACTCCATCAACTCCACTGTCAACTCCACCAAACTCAATCTCTTGAGTTCTAATTGAAGTCCCGCATGTAACAACTCAACTAAACATTTAGGAAACTCGTATTTCCTTCTTCCAGCTGCATGTGCCACATCTGTAGCTCGAACTGAAGTGCTCCAAGAGGATAAGATACAGTTTATAGTCCAAATATTATTATGAGCTAATAATATTTGACTGTTCTAAATTTAGACTGACAGTACCTCCGCTGTTGTCTAACAATAGAAGTCCATCTATTTTTACCAACATGACCAATCATCCATAAACAGCATCCTGCAACTCATAGACCACGATCCATATGTCTAAAAATAGACATAGTCTAAAAATAGACTTTGCGCCAAAAATAGCTTGTGGGCCCACTTAGTGAAGGCGACTCCTTTCCACTAAGCTCCATCATCTTGTTGCATTTTCAATAGGAGAGGTCTAACTTCAGCTCACCTTCTCCAATATTATGGCCCAAGTACATCAAAGAAATTTTATCCAACACATACTTTGATATCTTCAATAACAAATGTTCTTGACATATGACATCAAGTATTTCTTTCTCACACATGACATGTTCATAATGAAATTTTATGAAAATAAAAATGTCATCCAAGTGGACTATCATGTCTAGAAATGGCTTCAACACATCTTTCTTCATATGCATGAAAGTAGTAGGAGCATGGCAAATACGAAAAAGCATAACAATCCATTCAAACAAACCTTGCTTGGTTTTGAATGTCATCTTCCATATGTCTCCTTCAACAATCTACTTTGATGATAGCCACTCCCTGAGTCCCATTCGATGAAATACTCTCCATTCTTCTTGGGCAACAAAACAATAGGTGCACCACATGGTGAAAGAGATGGTTGGATGATCCTTTTGTTCAATAATCCTTGGATTTGCTTTGTTATTTTTGCACTTTCCCTTCTTGACATCTGATGCATGTCAATGTTAGAAAGAAGACACTTTTGCTACAATGGTATTTCATGTTGGATTCTCCTCTTGGAAGGAAATCCCTTTGCTTTTTGAAACACCTCATCATCATGGTTAACTACATCAACCAAATCAGTTTTCAATTTTGAATTAAAACCATCAAATGCTTCATAATAAACATCAACATTGCGTTTGATAAATATAAGCACTAAATTCTTGCTTGAATACACTAGTGTTTTCATCTGCCCCACATTAACAAGTGAAAGATTTAGTTTCTTGCAACGATCTCTCACAATATACTCCACGCCATCTTTGAACAAGTGGTATTTGTTTTCATGACGATACAAGATTATTTTTCCATCATAGAGGTAAGGACTACCCAAAACAATTCCTGATATATCAAGCGATACAACATCTAATTCAACTTCGTCAATGAAGTTTGTTGTGATTTCAAACCGAAGAATACATTTTCTTGTAACATGTAAGTTTGTGTCCTTTCATATCCAACCCAATGGATATGGCTTGGAATGTAAAATGGTTTTAAGATTAAGTTTCTTGACTAAGTCATCAGATATCAAGTTGGCTTGAGACCCATTATAAAAAAGTGTGTCGATTTTTTATTGTTTTGAGATTACCCTCACATGAAATAATTCAATTCTTATTTCTTCATTGGAGTACTAGTGTGACAATTTGATATACTAGTGCTAAAAATGGATTCTTTTCGATTATACCCATGGTTGTAACTTTAGTTTCATCACCCAAATCAAATCCCAAATCCCCTTGAATGACAGAAATTGTCTTTTATTTTCCTTTGTTGTTGAATTTCTTTGGTTTCATCTAGGGATGAAGCTTCCAACAATTAGCTTCATCGTGACCCTCTTTGGAACAATGTTTACAAATTGTTTCTTTCCTTCTTTTTTAATGGATGCATTTTTCTTTCCTTTGAAACCCTTTTGTTTCTCTTTGCCCTTAAATGTTTTTTTACTACTCTCTTCTGGAGTGTTTTTCCCTCTTGCCTCAAGATGAGTGGCTTGCACACACACATCATCTAAATTATTAGGATTAAACATTAATATAGTATGCCTAAGGTAACTGTGTAAACCCCCTATGTACTTCAACAATGTGTCTTGTGATTGCAAATCTACACCTAACATTAGCGACCTTTTTTGAATTCTTGGGTGTAATCTTGCACATTTTGACCTTTAAGTTGTCTAAAGTTCTACCAATTCATGATGACTTTCTGCATATAAGCTAGAGGGTATAATTGCCTTTTAATTGCAGCAATGAAATCAGAGCAAGAAATTGAGATCTTACTGTGTTTTTTTATCTCCTCTTGTGTCTTTGTTTCCCACCACACTAGTGATGTACCCTCCATTCTAGAGGAAGCTAACTGAATCTTTATGTCATCCTCTTGAAGGTTTTGAATTATGCAATAGACCTCCAAATCACGAATCCAATTATCAAGCTTCTCTACAGTCACTTCACCATTATACGTGGGCAGCTCAAATTTAACATCAAGTTTTAGTAAGGCTGATTTACCAGTTCCTTTTGAGGTATGTTGATGAGTATGAGTAAGGATTGTGTTAGTGGAAGAGGGTGAAGATGCCTGTGAAGAAGAAGATGAAGAAGATGGTGGAGAGGGTGGGGGTTTACCTCCATTTCCATTACCCCCTCCTGAATAACCTTCTCCTTTGGGAGGTTTGGAACTTTCACCTAACAATCCGGTATTCTTCTCTTCATAGAGGACCTTCACCATCTCTGTCATATCAAAGAAAGCCTTCCTGAAGACCTTCTCATTGGAGTCTCAACTGCAACTTGAGGAAGAAATGGTGTTGGAGAATGTGGAAACCTTTCCCTTCTTCCCTTTAACCCATCTTCAGGGCTTTCAACTAGTTTCCCTTCTCCTCTTTTGAGTTTTAACCTTATAAGCATGATATAAACTTGCAAACAATTAAATCCTTCTTACACAAAGAAAACCTAGTGCTTTGATACCAAAAATGATTGGTTTAGGAATATTAGTTTTGATGTGCTAAGATCCTCCTCAGATTATAAACAAAATGTTATTCATGTGCTTAAGGATTCATGTGTTTATTGCAAGTGAAAATGAGTTTTTATGTTAATTTTATGAACAATTTAACATAAATAAGAAATTGAACAACAACATATAAATGTATAGAACATCACCAACAACACATCACAACAAGAACATGATGAAGGAGTTTACCCCTCATGGGCTACCTCTCCTTGGTCCAGCTTCCAATGGCTTGGGCCTCTATTATGCTCAAAATGTGTATAAAGATGTGTTTACAATGCTCAAATGCTTCTACAAACTACTCCAATGAGTCAAGAATGTCCAAAAAATGGCCATCTAGCCTCTTTTTATTCCCAATTTGGTCGAAAATTGGAGACGTTATGACCTCTCCTAGTTTTTCCACTATTCGATACACAAATTGGCCAACATCTGGCACCAAACCCTCATTTTCTCTCGAATTCCCGCTAACTGGCCATCAAATCTGCTAAAATCCTGGTAGATTTGTCGAGCAGATAATTTGGATTCTGAGGCCTAAAAATGCGGAAATTAAGGTCATATGAAGGGCCATGCACCCAGGGGCTAGCCCCTGGTGCTGGCCCCTTTCCTACGGTGGTCACATAAATTGTTGGTGGATAAAAATGCTTAGTTCACATGGGTGGTTAAGTCTGTGGGCTGGCCCAACCTCCAAACTCCGTGACATTAAAATTTATAATGAACACGCGATCATAATGGTTAAGTAACAATCACTTAGCGTATTGACATATGACTTTGGTGTGTTATGGGAGGTCACAGGTGCGACCCTCGCTGCCTTCACCCAAACTTCAAACAAAATTTTGGTGGCCTCTAGGCTGCCATGTGGCATCCTCTGGCTAGGCCATGTGTCGGCCGGTGGTTGGCCGCCATCCCAACCAATAGAAAGCGTGAAATCTCGACCAACCAGAATGTGCCACTTGGCATGACATCATTAGCTGAGTAACCCATTGACCAAGTCAATGTCCACATACCTTGTTGAGTCAGCACCACGTCAATAGTACATACTACTAACTGGGTTTTCCCTTTTTTTTGAAAATTTGTCTATTTCAGAAATTGAACAGAACTCATTTCTAGAGTCATACAGAGTCTGTTTCGCGCGAAACGAGTTGTGTTGGATTCAAGATGACAACCACTACACGGTCATCCATGTTCCACACCAATTCTACAACTTTGAATTTTGAGCTATTTTTTTAACACCTAATCACTTATCCATTCTAGGTAATTTTTTTTCCCAGAAAGGACAACTCCAACCAAATAAATTATGGATGTCATATTTAAATAAAATAAAAAATTTAATGAACTACAAAGTATGTCACATCTGTAAAAAAATTTGAAAGTATCTGGTATACTATCAACAGTCTAGTGGAAAGGCCTTCACAATAGACATCAATGTAACGATAATCAACCAAATCCAATCGATGTTAATTAACAACAAGGAAATAAAATTTATTACAAATAACGGGCCTTTACGACAAATAATGAGCTTGAGATCGATGGGGACAAAATAAGAGTGACCGCACCTGTCAAATCCAAACAATGGTTTGGATTGGCTCTAATAGATCCAACAATGTACGACAACACAAAACTTTCCGAAGTTTAACGAAACGAGTGGTCCCGGGGCAAGGCTTAAAGAAAACGTCTTATCACTTGATCAACAGCTCCAAGATACTACGGGGGACTCTCTCGAATTTCTAATACCACCAACAATGATGTCATGTTTGGTTTCCAAAACCACCAAGGTCTCACACACATTCAACAGAACGCGGTCCCATGCACCAAAACATCGATGGAGTTCAAACAAGACTCAATGGATTATTACTCTGACGCTATCCAAACATCCCCCCTCTGATACCACTATTATAGGCCCATTGAAATCCACAAATAAAAACATATATTATTATGTAAGATCATCAAGTATTTATACAAACTGAGAATAGTTACCATATCTCAATTGTCTGGTGGTTTCGTTAACTGTAAAAAAAAAAAACTACCTATACTATCAATTCTAATCTAATAATGTTACAATATCCCGAAGGATTATTTAACAAAAATAAAATATTAATGATGATAGAGTATATGTAGAAATATATCTGGACAAAAGTCTTCCAGAAAATCTAAAATTAAATGGATTATCGAAGTCATCAATAATTGCTAAACTATGAGCACTTTCTTTTCAATTACCACCCTTTCCATAAGAATGTTCTATAAACATTTCATTAAAAAATTGCACAAAAATGAAGGAAAATCATACTCTTCCAAGTAAGTTATGAACGTTTACATCAACAAATAATAAACATACTAGTATAGATCCATCTTAACCACATGTCTAGAATGCTTAGAGAAGGATCCAATCTTTTGAGGTGCAAACCAAATTTATAGTGCAAAACTTCAAAAAATGTTTGTATCCCTAGAGATTTAATCCCTCTCGATGGTGTTTAGTGCTTCATAGATTTGTCTCTCTCTCTCCCTCATATATATATATATATATATATATATATATATATATATATATATATATATATATATATTTCATTGTTTAAATTGCATTTTTGAATGTATAAATGAATTTAATGTCTTGAAAATCTCTTTGAATACATAGCAACAAATATACCTGAAAAATGAGCTAAAATGTAAAATAGTGAGATAATTTAAAATGTTTTAACCATAACATTTTTTTTCAATTGCTTTATATGATATATACATATATTTTCTTTTCTATACAACTATTTATAATATATACATAGTTGGTATTAAATTCTTTTAAGTAGTGACCTATTTATTTATAAACTACATTGTACAAAGTAAAACATTTTTATATTATTAATATATTTTTAAATACATGTTAATATTATAATCTTGCATATTAGAATTTTTTTATTTATGACTCACATTGAATATTTTATTATTAATAATATTATAATTAAATATATTAATTTTATACTAAAATTTAAATGAATTACACACCTTAGTTTTATTATTCTTATCAAGAAGTAATTGAACTTGTTTACCATTTAATTACTACACTTTAATGGATTGAAATGTTTTATTGTGAACAACTTTATATACACATTCTCTCTTCATATATGAAATTGATATTAAAATAAATTAACTGGCATTAATATTCAAATAATTTATTTAAAATTTGTATTGAATTTTTATTTTATTTATTTTTATAAAATTATCTTTTTTTAACAGTCAAAAGAGAAATATTAGATTTTTTATTTTTATTTTTAATTACATTATCTCTCTAAATTTGTTATAAAATTATGTTACTTCATATGAATGTCGAAATATTTTATTTATGGCTGAGGGTGAGAGTGAGAGTGAATGATTTTTACATTTCCTTCTTATTGGATTTTATTTATGGTTGAGAGTGAGAATGAAGGAGTTTTACATTTCCTTCATATTGGGTTCTATCTCTCTCTCTCATTTATTCAAATTCTGTACTGAAATATTTAAAAAAAAGTATAAAAACTAAACATTTTTAACACTCAAAAGAGAAAATATAAGATATAACATTTTTAACATTTTTATTTATATTTTTATTTACTTTATTCATCTCTAAATTTGTTATAAAATTATGTTACTTCATAATGGATATTGAAATATTTCATTTATGGATGAGAGTGAGTGAAATATTTTACTATCTTCTTCATATTGGGTTGTAATATCAATTATGTATATTCATTATTATTTTTAATTGTAACTTATAATTATAACTTACTTTCTATTTTTATTTGGAGAATATTTTATTTTTATTTTAAAAGGGACATGTGTCAATTCGAGGTTACTCATAGATCGAATCACACATCACCTTCATACTAGATTGTAGAATGCACATCTCGCCACAATAAGAAATGTCCAAAGTGTGACAACAACCAAACATAATGCAAGGAAAGTCCAAAACAAACATAAATAGCTTTGAGGTTCTTAAAAAAAAAAAACTAAACATTTTATTTAAGAAGAATGAGAATTTTTGTTTAGAGAATTGGTAAATTCTAAAAATCTTATAACTATTTCATAAATACTACAAACTAATTGGTTACAATATGTCTAAGGAGACTTGAACACACATAGTTGGGGATTTCACTAAACCACTCAAGTTAAAATCCTTTCCAACTAGACATTATATATCTAATATCATAATACAAGCAATTTTTTTTACATATTATATTTCATTAGTATTATATATTATATATATATAATATATATATATATATATATAATATATTATATATATATATATTATATATATATATATATTTATTTATTATTAATTGTCTACATAATAAATAAATCTTAAAATAAATAAACATTATTAATATAATATATTAATAGCACTATTTTAAATTGTAAAAATATAATTAATGTTAATACTTTAATTATAAGATATATATTAAATACAATATATAAATCTATTTTAAAATTGAATAATAATTTAATAAATAAATTTGAAATTTGATATTTTGCTTATCTGGATCAAGAGATCAAGTGAAATTTCTTTGCTAGGGTTTCAAGAATGGTCGACCCTAAAGTGATTGGGATTTCAGGGTTCGAAGGATTTGTCAAAGCTTTTTCTTTGTGGAATAGTGGATCGATGAATTTGTTAATGGTGGTTTAGGAAACTGTGGCATAGGAGGATTCAAAGGGCCTCAAAATGACTCCCTTCAATGCAATCCTTCATAGTTTTGCGGTGCAGAATCAACTCAGAAGCATGGAGGAATTTTACCAGCAATGTGATCCATATCTGGAGAATTTCTTAATCTTGGTAAAACCAATCTCAAGAGGATCCTTTTTCTTACACATTACAAACTCATATATTGTCTTTTCTCTTATGATGAGGATAGAGGAGAAGGTGCATGTTCCTCATGGATGTTTACTGCTAATTCGGGAAGTGCGTAAGCTTCAAGATAAAAATCTCCTCAATGAATATGACATATCCAATGATGCATTGATTCACATTGTAGCAAGAATTTGAGGCAGAGTCAAAGGGGGAGGTGCATCCACCTCAATCCCACCTAGATCATTTACAAATGTTCAAAAACTAGGGCCTTCTTCACCAAACCCTAAATATATTTCTAGTCCTACATTTGTGGTGGAGCAGACAGTGGAAACCCCTTCTCTAAAAGTGGATAATATTGCATGCATATACATAGCCACATATTAAGAAAGGCAAATGATTATCTGCCATTTCAATGTTTTTTGGCCTTTGTCGTCAACTCTTAAGGAGTGGATACACCAGAATTAGTCTCAAAATGTTTGGATATATTTATGCTCAAAGGATTTTTTTATTCTGCTTTTTCATAAGTTAGAGGACAAACATAAGGTTTTTGATAATGAACCTTAGTTTTGGGGGTAGTCGGGGCTTTCCTTTAAAACTTGGTTCCTGGATTTTAATCCTCTCTCAATGTTGTATCTGACATCTCCCATATGGGTAAGGCTCTCCAAGTTTCCCATTCATATGACACATCCAACCATCTTAGAAGATGTGAGAATTTATTAGGTCGCTTCATCAAAGTCAACTCTAAAAATATTGTTAAATGATTTATCACATTTTCTCACATTTATGTTGAAGTGGACCTTAGTAAAGGATTGATGGAAAATATTATCCTCAAAAGGAGAGATAGGGTTGATACCCAACCGGTGGATTATGAGAATATGACTTTTTGTTGCAGGACTTGTTAGCATCCTGACCACCTAAAAATGTCTTCCCATGTTCGCAAGGTTCCTCTTCACACTTAGATGCCAAGAAGAAAAATCATGGATGGAAAGATCCAAAAGGACCCAAAGGATCCACGTCCACTACGGTTCATGGGAATAACTCACAAAATCAAAAGTCTCTTGATGTTGACATTATTCCTATAAAATTATCTTAGACTCATAATATTCCATCTCAACCCTCACGAGAGGAAGCTCATCCTTCGATCAATATGGCACAAGCTTCAACATGATTTTGGTATCTTCAAAGAGTGGGAAAAGCCACACCTATGAATCATATCATTCAAATAATTGTTAATTTTTCTTAGGAATATTTTGTTCTTTGCTTTGATAATTTCATTTCTTCATTTACACATTAAATTCACCACATAACATCATAACATTACTCGGATTTATATCATTATTCAAAAACATATGAAATTATGTAGAAAGAACAATATCATCATCAATGCATCAGAAACATAAAGAAACAATAGAAGAAAATATTCACACATAGAGACATTAGGATTGGTCAGAGACTAGGGAAAGACCCATTATAGGGAAAACCCTTTCAAATTCCTATTCTTATTAGATTGTCATCAATTGATTCAACAAAAGATATTACAATGATCCATATCAACAACCATAAACCTATCTAGAAAAATCAACTAAAAAATATTCATGAGATGAAATCAACAACGCCAATACTCAAAACCTTGCTTCAAAAGCCTGTAATCAACTATCACTATCTACAGTCAACTGCCAAACCTTATGGTCAATGAGTGAAAGCTTCCGTTCACTGAAAAAACTACACCTTAGGTCCCAACTGCGTGGATGATGTGATGTGCGTGCAACTGAGATACTTCAACAACATAGATTAATCGAACTACGTGTGATTGTAGCTTAGATTTCCTTGTTACATGTCTGCAACTTAGAACCAAAACCCTAAAATGAACGTGCAAGCTTCAGACCCTGCAATTTCAGACTTGTGTGAGTCAATCTCTGTGAGCCTGTCTCAGACCTGTGTGAGCCAAAACCAAGAAGGAGAATAGAAGAATGATCCAAGATGATATCCAAATGAAGATGAAGTCACTTGTATTTATAGCCCTCCAAGGGTGTCCAATTTTCCTTAGGTCTGACCTGATCAAATATGCATGTGTGGGCTTTAATTCAAAAAATAACACTTTCCCTTATCCAAATTGAGTGCTTCAATAGCTAAAATTGGTTCTCTCAAAAAGAGGAATCTTGTCCCATGGTTGGAATTTGTCATTGAGCTTCCAAATTAATAATCCCTCTCAGCTAGGGAAAAATTCCAACTGCATCATATAATCATCACAAGTATCCTGCCATCAAATCATATCCAATCTCAAGAATCTCGTCATCAAATTTCATCACTTCTCATCTCTGCTCATTCCTACTTATCTCTTGATTTCCTAGCTCATATGTTGAACATTTCGAATCAGAAATAAGAAGAATTTGATATCGGAGGGGAGCCTAAGCTGCCACCCTATATTCATCGGGGAGTCACTGCTACCACCCATAATCACTACTAGTGGGGAGCCCCATGCTACCACCGGGGAAACATCAAAGGGATTATCCTTAGGGAGCCCTGCTCAACTTGGAATCACATTAGGGAGCTTAGTCTCAACTCAGAACCATATCGAGGAGCAGATCTCAACCTGAAACCACATCGGGGAGCACATCTCAACCCAAAATATCATGGGGGAGCAAAACATCTCCAACCCCATATCGAGTAATAGGTGATATAGGGGATAACATCTCAACCCATCCTATTTCCCACTGATCTTCCCAACAATGACAGTCAATAGTCATGTGGTAGAACACCTGCATCATATTTCGAGCTTGGGTGAGATACCCGACTTACCGAAGGTAAGGACCACACACCCATAAGACTCCTCAACCCATTGACTAGATGGGGAGAGACAATCCCAAAAAGCATGAGTTGTGGGTATGATGCCAAATGGGGTATACTTTTCATAGACCAAGATAGGTGTTGATACTCGAATTGTCAAAACAAACAAGGATCACACACCCCCTATGGGTGACAGATAGGGGAGAAGCATCTACGACCTTCTTGTCTATAGATCCCTCAACCCCAAGAGCCCTCCATCTCAATTCCTCACCCTGGGAGCTCAGACAGGGGGGAAGAGATTGATTAATGTTTTCAATTAGTCCTACTCTCTATAGATTAGAAACATGTCATCATACTTATATTTGGTACCTTCTTAATCATCATGTCACAATCAAATCAAATAATATATATATATATCTATAGAAAGATACTTTATTCATCCTCCCTCTCATGGAGGTGGCAACCACAAGCCTAAGCTTGTCTCATACGACATTGTTGTCTCAATATATGAAGAGATCTCAGTCTCAACTATATACGATATTCTCTGCAAATCAAATCCCACTCAATATTATCACAATGTATCCTTGTCATATCTAGAAACTACTTAAACAACTCTCCAAAGAGCTTCTTCAACCTATCTCACAGCGAGCTATGCCAATAACATTATATTCAACCTCGATTGTGATTAAAGCTACACATTTCTCATCCAAAAATATCATGGCAAATCTCATACTAATGCAACACCCATATGTGCTCATCTATTCAATAACAATCTCCAACAACAATAGTACATCCATGTAGTCACATATCACCAGAAGAATGTCTCAGATAAAAAATTGATCATCCCATGCAAATATCTCGAAGCGTGCTCGACAATGACTCAATGTGTATGAAGAGGATCAATCATGAATTAACTCAGATTCTATGCAAAACATTTGAATATATAGACAAGTGTTCACATAGAACGTCAATTCTTTAATCAAATATCGGTTTTCAAGGCAGGTCTAATAATATCTATGCATAATTCAATAAGAGTGTTGAAGGACTTGCATTTCCAATTTCCAATAACTCTTCAATAACTTCATGATATAATATATATATATATATATATATATATATATATATTCCAAGTTTCAGAAAGTAAATCATCATGCCATGGTTCTTTACTTCGAACTTTAGAGGCCAAATCGCTCTTACTTTGATCATCAAGGGCTCATTACCTATCAAGAAAAGACCATCAATATATAAAACCAAAATTAAGGTCATACCTTGGACCACTTTTGAAGTGGAGGTTTGGATTTGGCACATCTTCTTGGCTTCACCAGGTAACTATCAATACATACATACCCAACTTGGGAAGCTTGTTTCAAACCATGCAATGCTATCTACAAAAATAACACTTGACCAAACCAATATGCTCAGCCTTACATAAATCAAAATTATGCAATCAAATCAACTGAGCAAGCTTATCAAGCCTTAGATGCCAAATCAAAACTAATATCAAAACCATAAGTTCAATTATCACTATGAAAAACTCTTAGGTAGAGCTCACATCCAAATATCAAGTTACAACAACCTTTATATGTCAAGCACTATCCAATCAAAATTTATCAAGCCATCCATATGATCATAACATGGATCATTTCTGTCATTAAATGAAAATGCATACACCCAACATATGTCATATAAGTTTCACACATTCATCGTGAGATCATTACATACTTCAACTTTTTGTATTACAACCAATGTGCTCAATCCAATGAAGTAAATATAGAATCAATGCCAACATTAATCACTAAAAGTCACTATGCCCACATAACATTGTCATCAAGGCAAACCATTGATCATCAAGTACTAAATCAGATCAAAACTCTAACTTGATATCACTGAATTCAAACAATCCATAAGCTTAAACATATTTATGAACCACCAAGTATTATGTCAAAACTCCAAACACTATTCATCTATACCAATAAGCCAAATATTGTCAAACCCTTGCAACTATTATCAAATACTACCATACACTAGCTTCAATGGTTAAATCAAAATGACATACAAATATGCATATTTCGGTCTCTTGCAAACACAAGTTTAGTCAGCACATTCACGTTCTCTATAGTAAGCTAAATATTCCAACTTCTCTACTCATAGGACATTCTATTGTCTGCTCCATGTATGTAGGAATACCATACTCCATGTGCACTTCTGCTTTTATGCATAAAGTTTTAGTTTTGTGGCCTACATGCATAACTACATCCATAGGCATTCTTCCGTGCGGTTGAGGGGCTACAACCACACGCTTAAGCTTACTTCCATGTTGTTGGGGCTTAGCCTCAAGGAAACCCTCTCTTCTCAGACCATAACTTGTTGCAAACCAACATTATTAGAGGTTTATCTATTTATGTCAAAAAACATCAACAATAAGATATCTTCTATAAATTTAAAGCACATGATAGTAGGTGTAGGGATCTTATGAAGAGTTTCTCCTTCTTAATGAGAAGCCACTTTTGTCATCATCATTCAAGTCATCAACTTGTCTATCATAATACTATCATGCATTAACAAAAATGTTAGATCATCAAGCTATATCAGATCCTTAGACATTTATCATCATTATCATCAGCTACTTTATCATCACATATGAACATGGCATCAAACTTTCATCAAGGGTTAGATTCATATGAATAGGGAAGCTAACAAGCGCATCATCATAATTCAGAGATTATAATCACTACATGACTTCCATTAAGTTAGGGCATCCAATATTATCGTATGTCATAATTACTAAGCTAAACAAGGCCAACAAGAAGATCCTGAATATCAATCTTATTTATATCATCATAGTTACCTTGCTTGTTACAAGGATTATCAATGGTATCAAGTCACCATCTAAAAAACAATCTATAAAATCTAGAAATCCATCAAGTCTAAAATGTAAGATGCTTTGTCAAATATAAAGTATACCAATATATTAGAAATCAATGTTTCTATGTAGATTTACCATGACTTAATAGAATGTGAGATACTTGTCCAATACCAAGTGCTTATTTTCATCATAAATATCATGAATCAAACATATTTTCATATGCACGCATGAGTCATTTGTGAAGGTGACATTCCCATCATACCTTAGGTCTTACATTGTCATTAATATTGCAACTAAAATATAACATTGAAACAATACACCATACATAGCTTGAAATGTTCAGATACATGAGTATCTTCTTAGTTGACATTAGCAGCAGGAGCACTTTGTCAACTTTCTTGTCATGGGAAAACTATAGTTCTTCTCTTCCTACAGTAGCCATATTTTCCTGCATCTTAGATGATCCTCAATAAGGATCTACTTATCAAATCTCATCAAGAGGACAGAAGTATCCAAATACATACATATGCATTCAAGAAGTAAAGGTAGAAATCAAAACAATAGACCCAAATAGGTATATAATCACAAATAAGTAACATAAATTCAAAAAGTACTTATATTTTAATGAGGATATTAACTCCCTCTTGAAACGACCTTCAAGAGTCATTACCATCTCTTATCCATATGACAATGTTGCCTTCAATATTTTAACCAACTTCATCAAAAACTAGGCCTAATAGAGACTATCCCATTTAGGGCGTCATCAAATCTGTCACAAGTACTTTGAACATGTTCATATTGATCATGCTAGGGTTTCTAGATGGCATATCTCAAATCTTCCCCATAAACCATGGTTTCTTATAAACCCTAACTTCATCGTGTCCATCAAACCATAATATTCAAATTGCCTAGAGTTTGAATCAAACCCTAGTATTCTTTTAGGTATCCTCCATATTCTTTTGCATCCATCAAAGATGTCTTCATAGGAGTGATCTTCAATGAATTTTCTTCAGTCCAACTATGATACCATGTTAATTTTTCTTAGGGTTATATTGTTCTTTGCTTTGATAATCGCATTTCTTCATTTACACATTAAATTCACTCCATAAAATCATAACATTATTCAGATTTATATCATTATTCAACAACATATGCAACTATGTAGAAAGTCCAATATCATCATCAATGCAGCATAAACATAAAGGAACAATAGAAGAAAATAATTCACACATAGAGATACCAAGATTGGTCAAAGACTAGGGAAAAACCTTCTATGGGGAAGCCCTTTTCAAATTCTTCTTCTTATTAGAGTGTCATCGAATGATTCAACAAAAGAGAGTACAATGATCCATATCAACAACCATAAACATATCCAGTAAAATCAACTAAAAAATATCCATGAGATGAACCCAACAATGCTAATACTCAAAACCCTGCTTCAGAATCATGTAATCAACTCTCACTGTTTGCGGTCAAATGTCGAACCCTGTCGTCAATGAGCAAAAACTTCGACCAAATGAAAAACTAAACCTTAGGTACCAACCACATGGATGATGTGATGTGCGTACGATTGAGAGGGTTCAACCACACGAATGAACCAGCCTGCATGCAATTACAGTCTAGATTTCCTTGTTGCATGCCTGCGGTTGAGAACCAAAACCTTAGAACGCATGTGCGAGCTTCAAACCCTACGATTTTAGACCTATGCGAGCCAATCTCTGTGAGCCTGCCTCAGACCTGTGTGAGCCAAAACCAAGAAGGAGAATAGAAGAATGCTCCAAGATGATGTCCAAATGAGGTTGAGGTCATTTGTATTTATACCCTTCCAAGGGTGTCCAATTTGCTTTAGGGCCATCCTGATCAAATATGCACATGTGTGCTTTAATTCAAAAAATACACTTTCCCTTGTCCAAATTGAGCGCTTCAATAGTCAAAATTAGTCCTCTTGAAAAGAGGAATCTTGTCCCATGGCTAGAATTTGTCATTGGGCTGCCAAATTAACAATAATGACAATGATCCACCAAATGTGTTAGAGCACTTGACAATGGAAACATCTCAAGGAAATGATATGGTTGTTTCATTTCCATCTGTTGTTAATAATCCCTTAGGATGGATAGAAGTCAGGAAGAGAAAAGCAAGAAGGAGAAGCCAATGTATAATCTTGAAACCCAAATCCAGGGAGGAACAAAATGTAATGATGTGTAATGTGCTTAGGAGAAGATTGATGTGATCTGATGTGATGTAATTCATTTTTTATTGATTAATAGAATTTTAGACTTACAAAAAAATATTTATGTTATCTCGATCATCTTGTATATTAAATTTCAACTTGTGCCATAAAATTTCAATGCAATCACAAATCGAGGTTTCCCATGTAGTGCCACTCCTAGAGCTAGTAGCCAACAAAGGAGATCCCACAGGACTAGGATATAAGATTAACTACCAAGTTAGGACAAGGGAACAAGAGTACAAACCAAGCCCATTCTTTTTGTCATCCCCCCACTAATCCATGTCCAAATGTGTCCAAGATAAGCAAGAAAAATCACCCAATTGCATAATGAAAATCCATACCTTTAGGGTTGGAAGGCCCACCTTCAAACATATGATCATATACAAAAGTTATGCTTCCCAGAAGTTGATAAGATGATTGACCACCATAATTCAAGAGGATGCCACATTAGTCCTTGTTACTCATGGAAAATGGCTTGTCCATGTCAAGATTATGAGGAAAATTCTAAAAGGGTCAAAGTTGTAACTCTAGTTGAGAGTTGAAGGAGTCAAACTTAACCCCTAATTGGATATTATGGTATGTTATAATCGAGGCACTAGGAGGAAAATGGGTTCCATTCATTTCAATTATATTTGATTCCATGGTAGAGAAGAACAACTTAGGAGTGGGAGTGGGAGTGAGAGCATAACGAAAGGGGTTTAATATCTGTAGCAATTTATCGGGGCACATGTATTTGGTAACTCCGTAGAGAGTGCCTTCTCCTTTATACTTGCATTATTTCAACTCCAAAGAAAGAGAGAGCACAATGACGTCACCTTCCAACTTGGTTTTCTCTTGTAAGGGTTTCCCAGAACATTTCTTTTGTTCATTGTGACTGGTGTGTGATTATATTTCATTGTTCTCTATTTTCCACATTTTATCTATTACATATAAAAGCATAAAACAATAATTAATAAATATGAAATCTACTGAAATTAACCCTCATAATATGGATTTAAGTGTATTTTTATTCACTCTATTGTGAGGAACTGTCCCTTGAGAAGTGAAACATATATAGCATATAACGATATTTTCTAGAAAAAGAATAATAAAAAAAATAGAAAAAATAAATCAATCTTTATTTTTTAAGATTTAAATTTTGTGGTATTTTGGGTTATCTCAGGCTGAGTGGAACTATTATTATCCTCTTCTTCCAAGATCAAGTCACCATAAGTGACATAATGAACTTTGATGCTGTGATGATTATTGATATAAGCCAATAGAAACAACTCAATTGACAATTTTTGTGTCATAAAATATTATAT
The DNA here is from genome assembly GCA_000404065.3 of Pinus taeda. NCBI lineage: Eukaryota > Viridiplantae > Streptophyta > Pinopsida > Pinales > Pinaceae > Pinus > Pinus taeda. Next base: position 79,013 of record APFE031414105.1, on the reverse strand, counting down.
AAACCATAAAATT
>APFE031414105.1:28612-64736 GCA_000404065.3 Pinus taeda | reverse complement strand
ATATTTTTTATTATCATTTTTAAAATCGTATATATATTTTTTTCTCTGTAACATCTAATTCTATTAACTGGAAATCAAAATATTTTTACATATGTCGGCGGCTGCAAGGGCAGGAGCCCGAAAGCCATTAACAATACAAAACTGCCCCATTACTATAAGAACCGGGGAGAATCAGAGACATACAACCAATTAAATTGGCTTTACAAGCATACAGAGAATGATAGACAAGAAGAGAAACAGAAAATACATAACTAGTAGCAAGGGTCCAGGAAAAGAACAGACGCCGCGTCGATGAGAGACCCAAAATTGGAGTTGATGCTGTCAAGTTGAGACATGGCCAAAATGCCTGGGCAATGCTCCCTGAGCATCCACTGAAGAACCAAAAAAGGCAAACCGCACCACAGGTCATTCATTTTTCTCAGCTTCCCCCTGTGTCTCTTCAGCATCCTGACACGCGCCATCCTGATTGAGAGGCTCCTTGCCTTCCATCACCTTGCCTTCCGTCACCTTGTCGGCGGTTCCTGCATCAGTCTCCACTTCGAATTGATCACATTCAACCAGGGGAGGGATAATGGGGGGCAGATTGACCTGCAGAACAGGTTCAATCTCCCTCTTGATACCCAGAGAATCCTCGGCCGAGGAGCGCTCATTGCTGTGAGAGGGATTGGGAACAATGCAGGAGAGAGGGGCGACCTGGTTTTCTTCTTCTGTCATGAGAATGGTAATCTGGGCAGAAATCAAAGGCCTGTTCAAGTTGCTCTGGAATTTAAAATGGGTGGATTGAAAGGCACTGTTAGGAATCGGCTTGCGAGGAGGATTGCTGGATGGAAGGTCCTCAGGAGAGGAAGAGAGGTTGATGGGCGAAAGCGCGGGGTTGGGCCGAGGATTGACTGAGGGTCGCTTGCCACTGCCAGGGTGGTCACCCGAACGAGTCCGCTTCCCCGGGCGCTTCATATTACCAACAGAGACAGAAAACTCAAAGGAACAGAGCCTAAACCCAGAAGAATGCTCCAAATGAACCAGAGGCTCGTAAGAACAAACAAAAGAGGCTCGAGACCGAGAAGCAACGCAGATATAACTGATATTGCAGTTAATAAACCACTTACCCCAAGCCACCGAATGAGTTCCTTTGTGCAGCGCGCAGGTAAAATTGAGGTGCTGCAAATTCAAACCCGAACAGGCTTGAATCTCACCTGTGAAGACGGGCGCGTTCTCACCTTCACAACATAGCTGAAAACCAAACTGAAAACCGGAAGCCTGAACACTGGAAGTGGAAAAAACGAAAGGAAACGCCATGTATATAACCCTCAATAGGTAGCGTCGGGCCTCGTCCTGCATTAATGTCGCCGGCCTGCCCCAACCTGCAGTCATAAAAACATTCCTCCCGCGATCGAATGTAATCTGGGGCTCCACGTTGCAAAGCAAGTGGCGGTACCTGGGATAATTAAATTGCATGAATAGCATTGAATGCCAGGACGTCACCCGGATCCGGGATAAAATTGTATATATCACTTCCATCCTTAAAAAATAAATAAATTACACATTTTTTAATAATAAAAAAATGAAAATATAAAAATAGTTAAAAATACAAATAAATAAATTATGAAAATATAAAAATTACTCTTTTTAGGTTGGGTTTTAATATTACTTTATTATTTAAATTGGTTAAATATTACTTTATTATTTAAATGTAGTCCGGTTGTAGAGTGCATTTGGACACCATAATATAAATAAATTCACTAATAATAATTGTGTTAACCTGTTAATAATATTTTAACCAATAAATTTATACCAGTGGTGTTACAGTTTTATCACTTCATTAAGTTGAGTGGTGTTACAGTTTTATCACTTCATTAAGTTGAATTCGTTTATCGTTTTTTTAACCTCTTCATATAAATAAGTTCACTAATAATAATTGTGTTAACCTGTTAATAATATTTTAACCAATAAATTTATACCAGTGGTGTTACAGTTTTATCATTTCATTAAGTTGAGTGGTGTTACAGTTTTATCACTAGTGGTGTTACAGTTTTATCATTTAATTAAGTTGAGTGGTGTTACAATTTTATCACTTCATTAAGTTGAATTCGTTTATCGTTTTTTTTAACCTCTTCATATAAATAAGTTCACTAAGTTAACCTGTTAATAATATTTTAACCAATAAATTTATACCTGTGGTGTTACAATTTTATCACTTCATTAAGTTGAATTCGTTTGTCGTTTTTTTTAACCTCTTCGTATATTAACTGATAAATTTATACCAGTGGTGTTACAATTTCATAAATTTATTCTCTTGTTTTTGTTTTTATAGAGTGAGAATTTATACCAGGGGTGTTACAATTTCATAAGTTTGTACCAGTGGTGTTACAATTTCTATTCTATTGTTTTTGTTTTATAGAGTGAGAATTTATACCAGGGGTGTTACAATTTCATAAGTTTGTACCAGTGGTGTTACAATTTCATAGATTTATTCTATTGTTTTTGTTTTATAGAGTGAGAATTTATACCAGTGGTTTTACAATTTCATAAATTTATTCTATTGTTTTTGTTTTTATAGAGTGAGAATTAATACCATTTCATAAATTTGTTTTTGTTTTTATAGAGTGAGAAAATATAGAAAATCGCACCATAAGGGGTAGACTTTTGCCAAATGCATCTGGCTCTTAAATGATTAATACACAAACAAAAACAAACTCTTAACTAAAGCAGAAACATTTTTAGCAACATATTCAATACCGGAAAAGTCCCTTTGACTTGCAAATATGTTCTCTTAATTAAATTAAGATTGGATTAACCAGAAGTAACATCGAATGTGTTATTATGCTAAAGAAATAAAATATACGAAGAGAAGTAACATCGATTTGAGCCCTTGGGGACAAATAAGCTAGCCCTGATTTAGGGTCTAACAAACAGTAATTGAATTTAAAAAAGTTACTCTGTAACAACAGCAGCCCATCCATGGGGAACTCGAACCAGATGTTACAGCTGATTGATTTGAGCTTTGAGCCCTTGGGGGCAAATAACTAGCCCTGATTTAGGGTCTAACAAACAGTATTTGAATTTTAAAAAGTTACTCTGTAACAACAGCGGCCCATCCATGGGGATCTGAATCACGACCAACAACGGTCTTCAATACACAATTCAGAAAAACAATGAGAGAACGAGCAAACCCTCTCGGCAAAAAATGGCGCCGCGGGGTGCCGCCAACCATCCGCCGGAATCACAGCACTACCTGCGCTTTCTTCTTCTTCTTCTTCAGGGTTTTGCCTTTCAGTCTCTTCATCAAATAACAACCTGTCAACATCTCCTCCTTGCGAAGGCGACAGCACTAGCGGAGATAACAAAGGAATTGGGCTCCTGCAAGATAACCCCATCGATTCCGGGGACAGCCTTTTCAGCTGCAGTTTAGCCGGCGCCCGCTTCTGCAATCGGCTAAGAGGCTGCGGCCGTTCGGTCTCAGAGACCAAGGGTCGAATCCCGGCCTCGGCCGCATCGTGGTAGTGTCTCTCCATCGATTCAAAAGGCCTTTCTTGCTCAAATTCAAGAGCATCGCCACCACTGCGGCTTGCGGCCATTTTTTCTGGCTTTCTAACCCTAACACCAGACATTTGCCTGGCAGAGGTCGCCTGTTCGAATCTCTCTGGCTTATTAAAAAAAAACCCACGCTTTGCTACCAGATCTGATTGCCTGTAAACTATTCAACAACTTGCAGATTGTGGGATTATTATAGAATAGGGGATTGCATAAACAGGTGGGGAATTGGGATTGGGGAAGGCAAATTGCAAAAGCAAATTGGGTATCACAATAAAACAAGAAAGGACGAGGGCACACGTGAAGGAAAGTTTGTTCAACGACTGGTCACTGTGACGGTGGTGTCGGTATGGCGGTTTGTGGACCGCGAATATGATCACACCTCATCCCTTCTACCCGACGTTTGTGAACAGAAAACGGTGGGCGTGTGTTGACCGCACGTCGAACAACGTGTCAATTTCTGATTCACTCGTTGTGAAGATATTTCCAATTTAAAAATTCCAAAATATATTATTTAAATACTTTTAAAAACTATGGGTAAATGGCCAACTATAGCACTTTTTTATGGTCAAAAAGTCTTCGAAACTTTCCGGCACGAGATCAGATATAGTCACATGATTAAAAGGTTGATGACATCAGCATTTTACTAATGAGTTTTTTTATTTGTGGTAATTTTTCGGTAGTTTTTGTGATAGTTTAATTGGTAGATGAAATAGTTTTTTTAGTGGAATTTGGTAAGAAAATTTCAAAGAATTTTTGTTGTTTAAAATATATTTTTAAATGTACAAATAGATTTAGTATTTTTAAAAACTCTGAATTATTTTATATAAATTAAATAATTAAATTTTAATTTTTAGAAATTTCTAACAAAATTAAATTAAACGATGCTATTTTTTTTTAAATTTTAATTTATTTTTTAAATAAATTTTACTTCATACTTCTTTTAATAAGGAGTTGTCTATAATGTGATTTTTTGGAGATTCCGATGACAGAATATGGCAGAAGAAATTGAGGTTAAATCTTGATTTGTTGTAGTTAAAATGGTTTTTTAACTGCATATTTGGATTCAGCACCACGAAAAACCCCTGAGACACTTTGATTGTGTAGAAACTAGCTATCAAACTTGGGATTCCAATAAATTTATGCCAGATTTTGACCAGAAAACCCACCGGAAAAACCCCTGAGACACTTTGATTGTGTAGAAACTAGCTATCAAACTTAGGATTCCAATAAATTTCTGCCGGATTTTGACAAAAAAACCCACGGGAAAAACTTTCAAAAAGTCACATTATAAACAACTACTTTTAATAATGAGTTATCCTAGGACGTATGTTAAAAGTTTTCACATCCTTATTTCTTGGAAAAGGTTTACCCTCTTACAACAAACTACATTAAAGGATTGACTTTAACTCATGACAACTTTCAAAACTTGCCTAGAAAGACCGTTTGAGTAAGGTCACTTTGATCCCCGCATAGCTATGGGTAATTAATTAATGCATAACCTCATGTATGTTAAAAAGTGCCCATCCTTTGGGTTAGTTTCTTCAAAGTTAAGGTATTTTGGGTGCTTATGGGTGTTTTTATTTATTTTTAAGTAGTTGAAAGATCATTATTTTTTTTAATTCTTAGTACTTATTATGAGGTTAATAGGTTTTAATGAACATTGTATTCACAATTTTATTTTTATTTAGAATATTGTTTTTTATGTAGGTTTAAAAAATAAAAATAATTATTCTTTGAGTAAAATTATGAATATCCAATGTATAGTGTCACACATTGTTAGAAAGTACTCATCCATTTTATTGGCTTCTTTTAATTATGAGCTAATATTCAATGTATAGTATCACACATTGTTAGAAAGTACTCATCCATTTTATTGGCCTCTTTTAATTATGAACATTCCATGTATAGTGTCACATATTTGTAGAAGGTACCCATCCATCTTATTGGCCTCTTCTAATTAGGATATTTCTTTTTGTGGGAGTAAGATACAATGCCTATAAACATTTGGCACAAATAATGTTTTGTGTGTAAAATTTTAGAGTTGATAAGCATAATCCAATTGCTTCCTGTATACTTTAATGATTTATATAGTATCTTCACTACAATAATTTGTCTTTTATTTTTCACATGATAAGCTTTTTGTCTTTTATTTTTGACATGATAAGCTTGACTAGAATACTTGTAGTGATATTCACTAATGCATATTCATGGACTCTTATGAACTCTCATGTACCAATGCAAGCATGTTAATATCAACACATAATGTATTAAGAAAACAAATAATCAACCCATCAATAGTTACTAAATCACAACACTTTCAATACCATTATTAAATCAAAACATCTAAACAAGTCAATGAACATTCTTGTAACTAAAAGATGTTCATAAATATATTATATATGGTATGAAGCATAAAGCATAACATTGCACATAGACATTCTTGTAACTAAAAGATGTTCATAAATATACTATATATGGTCTAAAGCATAAAGCATAACATTGTGCATAGAACATTACTAATTAAGTGAACTTTCATCTCTCATTATACATCCCAAAATATTCACAGAGTAAAATAAATATTATTAAATTTTAATTTACTTTGTAGCACATTAAACTCAGACCATCTACCTTTGATGGTTGTTGATCGATAAGGTGGCTAACACCTTTCTTATGATATCCCTTCTTTACATGAGAACTCTGCAATATAAAACTTATGTATACCATTTTAGGAGTTTTGGGGAAGATGTTTGGTTGGTCTTCCCTTGGTCATTCTTGATCACCTCGTTTATGATACCTTCACTCATCTACTATTAGTCTTTTATGTTGATTATGGGTGGGAAATGGAAAGGTTGGGTTGTTTATGAAAGCTTGACGCGAAGGAAATAAGGTATGAATGAATAGAGATTGATCCATTGTTGATATTTAACTTGTGAGAAGTTAGGTTGTTATTCATAGGGATTGAAACCTTAAGTTTAGTAGATATGTTTATAGCTTAAAAACCATATCATAGTGGTAATGTAGTTTAAAGATTTCGTTGTCATATTTTAATTTTACTTTTATATATATTTATAATTAAACTTGTTAAAAAAATTCCAAAGGGAAAAGACCCATAATTTTGTTTCAACTTTTGAAAAAAGGGAACAAAATCACATCTTGCAGAGGCTAAAAGCATTCAATATGTGTGACCTTTTGACGTAGGAGTAGGGAAAAAAACTAAAAAAAGAAAATACAATGGGGAAGATTAAGTGATATAAAATTCACTTATCTTCTCTTTCTCTAGACATTCTATCACCCCCCTGCAAGATGGTCAACAAGAACCATTGCCAAATTGTTCATGTTTTTTTCTAGTGGGTGTTCTTTGTTTGAATATGAACTTTTCGAGACAGGAATTACCTTTGTACCCACCATCCCATAATCTTTGTGTGCAACATTTTCCTATTGTTATGATTCATGGACCACTTTTGATTATGTACCATTCTCCTTATGTGTTGCATTACCATTATGTACCTGAGTACCCCTTTCTTCTAGGTTTTGAGGTTTCTCTGTGATTTCCCCTTTTGCTTCCTCCACGAGGTAGCGAAAGGAAGGCTTCCATCCTTCTCTTTTGCAAGCCTGTCCCTTTTTCATTTTTGGGTGCCTTTTTCTGAGGACATGTGTCATGCAAGTGTCCTATTTAGTAGAAAAATCAACATCTGAATGTTGTATTTTCATAATCCAGTAGTTGGTTCCACTGGAAGTTTTTATGTTTTAGCTTAATGTGATCAATTAGACCTTTACTTATATATATTTCTACATAGATTCTGGAAAAGGTAATTAACCCTTTATTTGTTCTCTCGAGTCCATATTTTTGAATGATCCCAAGGTGTTTCCAAATTCCTCAAGGACCTTGTGATGCCAAAATGGAAGGGGAATATTTGATAGCCTCACCCATACTAGCATCTTTTAGACCACCATTGTTATGGCATCAAAATATGGAAACCAAGGGGCAATGAAGAGCCCTACATATCCCTAGAACTAGGGCCTATCTTTCAATACTCTCTCCAAATCTTCCCAAGTATCAAACTGAATAATGAAGAAACCTTTTGAGCATAGGTATATTTCATAGTTGTTGGTCCAAGTTGTAAACACCCACTAATGCAGAGCATTAGACCTAGGCCAAAAACCATTGAACATGCAAATCGCTACCCTAAATTGAAGAATAGAAGAAAGTTGATTTCCTATGTTGTATTTACCTCCACAACGTACACTTGTTGTTATTTTTCAACAATGTAAGGTCTAGTATTGTATTGTGGCAAATCCAATGCAATAGGGCCTTTACGCTATGCTACATACTTGTAGGAGGTTGTGCCTCCTGGGTTCTTGGATCCCAAGGCACCCCCACACAACCTCAATAATAAAACAATGGTAGAGTTTCTAGTAATGTCACAATCCTTTAGTTGGGTAAAATCTTGCAACTGTCTTCCTTCATAAATAAAATGTTACATGGCTATAGGAACCCCCAAGTGATTCTCACCAATGACTTTAATTCTTCTATGACAATTAATCTAGAGACCCAAATTTGGATTGAGTTTCCACTAAGGGTCTTGACAAAAATATGAAATCCTACCATCTGAAAAAAATCTTCAAAACCCCCTACCAACCCTGATAGAAATGAATCATGAGGCTTTTCCATTAGATCTACTTCGATTTGAGTAGATCCTCGCTAAATCCATGTAGCTTTAGCTGGACCATATGACACACCCTTCCCCATCGACAACGAAGCCTCCTAAGAGCTTCTCGACTCCAGAGACTACATCTATTCGATACTTCCATGACCCATATGTTGTGTGAATATTCTCCCTACAATCATTCATCTCTCCATTTTTTTATCTCATGAGATTTGCCACTAGTAGCAAATAAGGCTTCATGCTAGGAAATGTGACCACCATTACTAAAGCCGTTGTTGCTTTCACCACTCTAACCTTTGTGAAGTGGCTTGTCGCTAACTTAAATTTAAACATAAACCCAATTAAACTTGTTAAATACTTCATGTGGATATTTCATTTCAACTATACTAACACCATGAGGTAGACATACCATGGTGATGTGAATATTGGAAGTATTTTTATTTTTATAGTTAATGGCCAAGGTGGACAGAGCATGAGCACCTAAAGGGGTTATGATACTACAATAGGGGAAATGTGAGAGAGTATAGGGGGGTTTATGCCTAAAAAACATATCTTATGTTTTATAGAATCTTCACTTATTTTCAAAACTTAGTTTTTCAAGTTGAAAGAGGTTATGGGGAGTGGAGGAATCAAATCCCTTAATCTAGGCCATCACTTCCTAAAAATTAGAAATTTGTTTTCCCTACATTCTTGGAACAAGAAATAAGTAGTGGGGGATTCTCTTGCTAGCATTATGCATGGGAAATTTGAATGAGGGGGAGAAGGCTAATAAAAAACAAAAAGAAGAAGCTTGACAGTGGGCGAGAGAATAAAACTAGATTTACTATACCATATAACAAACTAACCCTAAAAATGAGTCATTAGATGATTTGGATTGGATCATTGTACTTTTTTTCATCTGTATTGTTGTTGTAGAGTGGGAAAAGTGGAGGAACAAGCTCACAAGGGAATTTCTGTCGATGGGACCCAATTTGGAAAATGGGGTCAAAAATTTTCTAGGAGTATTTTGAGGCATCAAACAATTTTTTTTAGGTAAATATTTTTCGCTCTAGTGTCACACCTTTTTTTCCTATTCTACACACCAAGAAATTTCCAATGGAGAAAGAATCGCCTCAATCAAAGTCCATATGCAACAATTATGCCACTCATAAGTTGACATTTTTGTTTTGTCCACCATAATTTGAGAGGATGCCACATTAACCCCATTACTCATGGAAAAAGGGGGTATCCACATGATCATGATGAAGGAGACTCTAGAAGAGTCCATATTGTAACTCTAGTTAAGAGTTGAATGAGTCAAATCTAATCACTAATAGGTTATTGAGCTATGTTATAACTAGGCCACTAAGAGGAAAATAGGTTATATTCTTTTCAAGTGCATCTTGTTCCATAAATAAGTAGAGTAGTTGAGAGGGATAGGGAGAGAGCACACATAGGATTTGTGCATTGTAGTATCCCATGGGCATAAACCATACTTATTTGTACTTGCAACCATTTTCTATTCAGAGAAGGAGAGAAAAGCGACCTCACCTTCCAGCTAAGTTTTTCTCTCGAAAGGGTCTCCCATGACATATCTTGTGTCAATCACAGTTAGTTAGTTTTTATTTTGTTGTTTATTTTCTGCATAATTATAATTTGCGTACAAACACAATAAGCTACTATTTACAGATCCAAAAATATAAAGACAGACAAATCCTTAGTGTAGATTTCATATTTTTAAGTATAATTTATCAGAGATGTTGTGATGAACTGTCCAATGACATATCCATGGTAGTTTATAGACCATTAGAACTAGTAAAAGAGCCAAAAAACCAAGGAAATTTTGTAGAAGTTATGAGATATCAACCATAACCTTTCTCTACAAATTGAAGAGCATTGGAGGTAGGAATTTTTGAGCTATTGTGTAGTAGAGAAGGAAGGACTCCTTGTGTTGCGTGAAGCAGTTAATGTTGGTTCTTGAGAGTTGCTCTATCATCAAGAAACTTAGCAATGAAAATGTCTCAGTTTGGACCTAATTAGGTTGAATTTAGAGCCTTATTTTTCCTACCTTTTCCTAGCAGTATCATAGCCTGGAGAGGGGGTGGTGTCCACAATGGACTACCTATATTTGGGTGGAAATTGCTTAGTCTCAACTCGTTGTCTAGTCTACAAAAAAAAAAAAAAAAATTCCCACCTAGGTTTTGCAAATTCTTATGAATACTGGGTAATAAAATTTGTATAATGTTTGGATTATTAGTTAAATATCTCTTCTCTATTTTTTGAACTGAATCATTAATGTTTATCACTGCTTCTAGAATTACTTTATGACAAATATTTTCAACAAATAATCATCCTTTTTGTTTAATGTAAATTATGTGATGCTAGGGCAAGCTTTGATGTGTATGCATTGTTTATGAATTTCATTCTTGAAATTTACTATATCAATGTATCAATATGGAATGCTTCAACTTTAAATTTGTATTACAAATTTATGTTTATACTCTTCACAACTGTGTTTGGCATTATTTATATTAAAGTATAACTGAAATAGATTTGATTATGGTTCACCTATTGGAAACACCCTCCAATAGTGCCTTACTATGTTGCAAATGCCTAATAAAGTTCCCTTGAATAATGACTTTCCCTTTCAACATATTTTAGCAATAACAATTATCTAGATTATATAATGATCTTGAATGCTATTATCTTATAGTTTCCATGATTTAACCCTAAATAGAAAACATAAATTTGTTTAGGAAAAGAAAATGTACTCTTACAATGGCTCATTCTCTTGATTAAATTGGGTGTGGATGTTGTTCCTAGATGCTCCATTCTGTGAGTCCCTATTCTATTTATCTAGATAACGGATTGTAGTGTATAGGTTCTAGGTATGGATGTTATATCTCATGTTTCTAGCACACAAATTGTTGATATTTTAATCAAAATTCATATCTTGAGGTATTAGATGTCAAGTATACTGGTACCTTTTATTTCAATAAGCGGGAATAGTTGATACTTTAGTAATATCCATAATATGAAAGTTGTATAGGGAAAATTTTAAGGATGAAAATTTACCATGATATCCAATCTATAAAATGATTGACAATATTTCTATAAAAATATTCAATTTCTAATAATTTTATAGTATCTCATCTATATAAAAATTTGATGATTCTTGAAGGTTAAATAATTTATACTATAAAATTTGGGCGAAATATTTTAGGGAAAATGAAAATTAACAAATCTTTTTTTTTTTTTTTTTTTTTTTTATGAGCATAGAAAACTAGCCCACCTATGAATATCAACCCCTAAATTTTTCCATGAAGATGTATTTAAGAGTTGTACAATCACTTTAAGAATCCAAATAATGAGATTAAGTGCTTTTACAGTAACCCTTAATTTACTCCTCAAGTATAAGGTGAAAATGATATTTTGTTTGAATATAGGGAAATATGGATCCTAAATCCTCCATAGGTGGATCTAGCAGTACAATTTTTTTTAAACTATTGTGAATGACTTTCAAGTCCTTTTTTAGCTAAGGTGTAGGTTTCTTTAGTTTTCAACTATAATATACACATTAATAAGTAAATGCAAATTTTCACTGTTTCTCATATTGGACAAACAAATCATCAACACAATTTTATTCCAAAAAAATTCTAACTAAATAAACATTATTGTGGGGATTTTATGATGAGAAGTATATATATGTAATACCCCTGACTGGAACCTTGAACTATAATATATATGTACATATGATACTTAGGTTGGTGAGCTATTTTTTCTTGAGACAAGTGCACCTATGTGTATAAATTTGATAGGCTTGCAAGTCATTGCACATGTGTTTTAAGGTTGGGGTGCCTGTGTGGTCAGGCCAAAGAGCCTGTGCATTAAAAGGCCAATGAGCCTAGAAAATGTAATATGTAAACATGTTGAATTAATAAAATAACACCACAATTATAGACTAGGGGACAAAAAGAGTATGTGGAGATAGGACTCCACAAAAAGGGAAATGTGAGGTGGCAAAACCAAGACATGGTTCCTAAACCAAATAAATACTATTGTTATAATATATAATTTTTTTAACATAAATGAGTACTAATGTGTATTGAATCTGCAGTCGGTTGTGACAAATACCTAGGAGATTACATAGCCAGTTTTCTCAGAGACATATGGAATGTCAAATTATATCTAATTACCCTTGCTCAGATTACAACAAAAAACCCCAATTCCAACTGTATTCTTATTTTCCAGGCAGAGAAGATGCAACAAAATTGGAGCAAAAAACATATGCATTTGAGACCAAACATTACAATTATGGATCATCTGTAGGTTTCATTGACCTGCTAAGGTTGATGTTGTGAGAGGGCTTTGTAGATTCATTAAATAGATGAACAAATTGTAGTTGAAGGCCCATGAGAATACCTATCAGTGCATCCACCTCGTATTCTAGGAGAGAAATTCACTATTGTAGGGCTGCAATTATATCAAGCAAATTGCATTTGGAGGCCTCGTGTTGATACATCATAACATGCAAATCATAAATTTCTAAATTGATTGCTTCATGTTTTTTTTTTTTTCACATTGTGGAGGATGAGGAGTCTGAGGCTAATGAGTCTGATTCCATTGGAAGGTATGAATTTTTCCAAAGCTAGGCAAAGATATCTGTTGATTCAAAAGGTAGAGAGTCATGGGTAACCAGGAGAGGGCTCAATGACAAGGAGGTACCAACACAACCACCAAATTACACAAACGAAGTTGGAAAGGTTTAGAACACCAAGACTTGGACAAAGGAATCAAACCAACACCAAATTGGAAACTAGAATGAGGGCTTAAGAGGCCCAAATTGTAGAATTTTCCTTTTCTAAAGGAAAATCTCCTAGAACCGATGATAACAATATTTCGAAAACTTACCTCATACCTCAAAAGACCAACATACTAGAGAACCCAACTACAAGGATGTTGCACCCACAAAATATTCCCGTCATTGAAGGAACCTATTTGAATTACTCGAAGGTTATCACTGACCTTCCAATTTTTCCAACGACTAGACACCACCCTTGAAACGTGGGAGACTCACTGCAAAATCTACCAAAAGTTTTACATGCTAGACAAAATCTACTCACAAAATATGGATGAACCTAAGCTCCCCCAGTCTGATTTATGCTCTTCACACCATGGGAGTTGTAGTCTGGCTTTCATTTCACCACTATTTCTTCTAGTACTCCAAGACATAAAATTCATCATGAGGCAATCCAAGCTGATACAACAATAACTACCCAGAAGATTGAGCTTACAAGTCAATCTATTCCACACAAAGATAATTAAGGTTGACACACTTGCATGGAGCATGTGGCTTGCATCTGCAACATCTGAATGACATCGAACCATCATGAACAAGTTTGGGGGCTTATTACTACCTTTGATATAGATGAATTTAGGAGGAGAGGGGAGGGAATGGAGCGGGATGGGGCACAAGGGCTCACCGGGGGGGGGCACAAAGAAGAGGGGGGATTAGGGGAAGAGACGAAGATTTCTTAGGGGATTAAGACATAGTCTCTTGAACCATTGAATTTAGTTTTTCCTTCATCTAAAACACAAGCTTTATTAGCTTGTTCATCTGCCTCCGAGTTCAAGTTTCTAAGAGCATGGAAGAATGTAGTTCTAGTGAAGGAAAGTAGATATCTTTTGATACATAGATACAAAAAAATTTGAGTATTGTGTGTGGGAGGAGTACTAGTTCACAAGTAACATATATCTATGAAAGAACCACCTAGAATGATAATGTCTCTAATGCCTCATCCTTGGGCTAGAGACACCCTCAGGAGAAGTCCATATATTTCTGTTTGGTTATTAGATTTTCGAACAAGGCCCCACGAAAATTTATCCATAATTTTACCTTCAGAATTGAGTAATACCCATCCCCCCTCCCGAGTCCCCTAATATTATTGTTATAATATTAATAAAGTAACTTTATGGGATGATATCAAGATATATTAAAATAAAATATTATAATATATTATTATCCTAAGCTATAAATAAAACATAAAAGGAGGGGAATTATTATTCAAATTTCCTTTCCATTAGTGATTACTAAGGTATCATTGTGGTGTTGGTTCTATGGAAAATCAAAAGAACCCCTGGCTATTGTACCCTAAGGACCCTAAGACGATCTGGGTAAAAGTGCACCTCTCCTTGGGTCACCTTGGGGAAGGTTGGAGCCTTGGAGGGAGAAGTGTAGGGATAGGTGTCCTTTTATGGGATTGAAGGGTAGCTAGAGACCCCTAAGGGTAGTCAGAACTCCTAGAAGCCACGGGGAGCTGGGGCATCCCTAGCCTACACAAGTTGGAAACCTTGGAACGTTAGTGGTACTTCCTGATGGATTGTGGGTGCATAAAAGGGGTTGCACTACCTTAGATTGTGTGGGCTAATGGGGTATGCAAGACTATTGATTGGAGGTTGCGAGGATCTTGTACCTTGGCCATGCTCATATTTGGTACTAGTCACGTACTTGGCTCTAAGTTGTTTTAATTATGGAGTCATGGACTTAGCTTGGGGGTGATCCACCATTGAGAGAGGTAGAGTAGTATGGTTTATGGCTAGGTGATATGTTCGAAGTCTGTAGCCAATTGGAATATTTAAGCAGATAAGTGTTTAAACCTTGTTTACAACATATTTTTGGTTTATGGTTTATGATTTTTATTGCATGTTACTTTTCTATTTTATCATGATGTATATATGTTATTAATAATTATGGTATTAGTGTCAATGGACAATGGTATTGACCTAGTTGAGTGGCTAGGTGATGTTACAATATAAATCTACATTAATCAATAACATTATAGGCTTCATGTTTGGCATGCCACATTCAAGAATTTCATGGTAGATTTTGGCCCAGGCTCCAAATTTGCAATTGGCCATGCTATGATCATATAGTTTTTTATTAGTTTATTAATATAAATATAATTGAATTAAGGCTTCTGTGAATAAAACAAGTTTTTGAGATAACGTTTTCGGCGATAATCACATCAAAATTCATTTGTCGACGCGTTTCGAACTAGAAAGTGCGGTTCATCATCAGGACAAGAAGAGGGGGCGATGTATCCTTTTTTTTCTCTCTCTATGTGGTTCACAAGCCTTAGAGATTGGTGACCACCACGTTGAAGAAATATTTGTACCAGAAAGGTCCACCCAAATAGATCACTTCCTGTTGGATCAACCATGGAACCTAACTCCGAGAGTGTCGAGATAATTGAACTGTTGACCTCTCAATAACAAATGTGCTTTAATGACAAGGCTTTACCAATTGAGCTAACCCTTGGGGCTAGGGTGAAGTGTCATATGATGTTAGAATATCAATTTAAATTTTGACAACATCTATAGGATCAACAATAACTTATAAAACACAACTTGTTCAAATTCATTAGTGTAAGAGGAGAGGATCTTGAGTTTACATGTAGTTGCAATGGCATCATGTGTGCTATATTTTCATCAAATATATTCTATCTTTTGTAGATTCCCCCCTATTTCATAATTATTCTCTTTTGTATTTCTCGTCATCATATTATTAACTTAATTAGTCTAGTTGAATAAACACATACTTTGTGTCTTCTAGCCAATTTTATTTTTCTATCCACCCTAGTCCTATCATTACTTTCAACAATTTTTCCTCAACATATTACATGCAAAATCGTGAGGTGTGTAGATTTTTCATGGAGTTGTGTGATAGTGGTAATGAAATTTTCATGCCTTGTGCATGTTTTTCTTTTGCCACTAAAAAGGGAAATGAAGCAACAGGTTTGTAATTCTTTTCTTTAAAGAGAACACAATGAATTCTACTTGTAAGAAGTTAATTTATCTAGATACTAGAAATTATTTTTGGCACATACATATATGGAAATTAATGTCTTTTAATGTGTAACTTGTGAGTATTTTTACTTGAGTGCTTATCATGCATGGGAAAAGCTATTATGTTACTGGTGTAACATAAAAAATAATACACAACCAAGTATACAAATTTGCTAGAATATATGTCAATTTGTTTATGAGTACCAAACTAGAATGAAACCTCAATTGTATCATTGATAATCGATTCCTTGGGTCCAATAGAGGCCATCATTGGAATCTTATTTTGTAACCCCTTCTTTGTATGCTTACACCATTCATATTATGGGCACCCTAAAATCATTGTGCACACAAAGAGTTTTGTTGGTGGATTTGAGATATAGAGTTCTATGTATTTATTAGGTTAATAGAAAGCAAACAAGAAGTTTGAACTCAACCATGCAACTTGAATAGAATTATTAACCATTTTCAAAGTTTTTGCTACATTGTCAATGCCTTTGAACATTATTGCATCGAGTGGTGCTCTACAACCCAACCAAATATGAGGGAGATGTGTTATATTTGAAAACAATAAAATAATACTTACATTATAAATTAAAATGTAGTAAAAATAAAAAAAGTCAATATCGGTCATAAAATATTTCATTTTCTATCTTAATTTTACTTGAACTTTATACAGAGAGGTAAAGTAATTGAAAGTAAAGAAAAAAAATATGAAAGAGATATGTAATCTCTTCACTACTTAATATAAAGTGGACACGTGGCATGTAAAACTAATATTATTGATATTACATGATGTGTAATTCACTATATGTTGAGTTGACATGTAATATTTAAAACAAAAATATATTAATCACAAAAAGAATATTTTAGTTTTAGTCATAAATAAAATGTTTCAATTTCCATACTAAATAACATAATTTTATATGTGCTTTGTATAAAGAAAAATAAAGTGATTTAAATTAAAAAAATTCTTATGTTTCACTTTTAATTATGAGGAAGATGTGCAATTTATTGCATTTAGTGTCATGAATGATAGAACAATGAATTGCATTTCTTATTAGCGTAGATGTACATTTATAATACATTGGTGTGACCATTGGATTCATATTCCAACGTCTCTTGGACTCATTTTGATTGCTCACATTCCACACCAACCCTTATAGGATTAGGCGTCCAACATTCCCTCCCTAATCTGAAGTGGTATGTATGAGTCCAAGAAGAGAGCTATAATACAAAATGTGAAAAAATGCATTGCAGCACTAGGCTAAATGTGCTCTCTGAAAAGTTGGCATAAGGTGGTGGTTTAAGGATGACCACCAACAATGGAACGCTTAGTGAAATTCTTGAGACTCTTCCAAATATGGAAAGAAGTTGAAGTATTCTATTAGAGGAAGTGCTCCTAATGCTTTGAAGAGGGATACCTTCAACCTGCAAAAGGGAGGTATGCAACTTGCATAAAATGGGAGAAATTCAATCTAAAAAGGGAGGTCTCAGCCTGCGGTGGTTTAAGGATGACCACCAAATCTGGAATGCTTAATGCAATTCCTAGAACTCTTCCAAAATTGACAAGAAGATGAAGTATTTTATTAGAGGAAGTGTCCAAAATTCTTTGAAGAGGGAGAAGATCAACCTCAAAAGGGAGGTCTCAAACCTGCATAGATGGTTTAAGGCTAACCACCAACGAAAGGCATGCTCAGGTGCATCTTTATCTTTGGCTACAACTTTGAATCTGATATAGCAGGTTGTGGCTCATGCTCGCTTGATGTGGTTTTGAAACAAGTATATGACCATCACTTCCCCCCCTGTCAGATACAAGGTGAGAAGGCAAAGAGAACTCAACTACAATACTTTTCAATACTCTAGAAGAAATTTTGACATATGACTGAAATATCTTCTTGGTTGTTGAATCCCATTGCCAAGAAGTGATCTATCCAAGATGAATTTGTGTTCTTGCAGGAAGCTTGTTTTTAAAGAATCTTTTTTTGAATGATGATTATGCTGACCACAATGCTTGCATGGGTGAAGATCAAAACATTGATATTTCATGTGGCCAACTCTGTCACAATGTTGGCATTTTATAATCTATTATTGTGGAGGAGGAGTGAGATTTGAAATAGGTGAAGATAAACCATCATGAAGAAACCCAACACTTTGAATTGAATGGGCTTGGAATAGTATGGAATATGAAAGGACGCCTCCTTATCATATCCAAGACTTGTCATGTGCTTATTGTTGATAAGATATTCCCAAGGTATGATGATTGGCTTGGGAAGTGTATGCTGAAGTTTAGCTTCTTCATTCAAATTTGCTCTTGTATTGGGCTCGGTGATCTGAACAATTTATGGCTGTAGATTAGAGTCAAATTTAGACTAAAAATGGGATTATTCAAAACAAAAACAAGTTCAGAATCATGACTACATTGTTGTAGTTCCTCTTGTTGTAACAGAGATTTAAGCTACAAAAATATATATTTTCTTGTGTATCTTGCAGACAAGTTCCAATTTTTGAGAGTGTCTTTACTACTTTGGATTGTGATATGAATAGTGGAAAACATTAGAGTGCTTGATAACTCTAACAAATTATCAATTTTCACCATTGTCTCAGTGAAAATTAAAGGCCTCAAAGATAGAAAGTGCTTGATAACTCTAACAAATTATCAATTTTCACCATTGTCTCAGCAAATATTAAAGGCTTCAAAGATAGAAAATGACACCTAATCATTGTTTTCGATATAAATCGGTCTCAAGTGCATTGGCAAGGCCCTCCAAGATATACCAATTTTAGTTTCAGTTGTGTCAACTCCCAAGAGTTGCATCAACCAAAAGCTTGCTAGGAGATCAGTGTTATTATGCAGTCGAACCACCACCACATTCCTTCCCTTCCTCAAATCTTGTGTTGTTATGATAGGCTTGGACAAGGTCGATTAGAGTTGTTATCTAAAACGTTCAACATATACCAATGCTCAAGTATCCCAATGCTACAACAATGAGGTGTCTAGCATGAGGCCAAAGTTCCAGTCTATCTAGTCTATTCAACAAAAACCTTATTTTCTCAATGAATTGGAAAGAAATAGCAAGCCACAACTTCAACGCTAATCCATAGGTCAGGGTAGCAAATGCAGGTTTAACAGTATGAAAAAATAATTTTTATTTGTAAGGTTGTAGAAGGACTGAGCGTAGACAATGATGGCATAGAGTTGTTATTGCGTGAGTGTTTGCAGGTTGTAAGTGTGGCTCATGTAAAAAAAAAAAATGAGCACACATATAATCATGGAAACATCAATCTTAAGAGGTAGTGAACAAGTAATCCACAGTGTCCATACTTTCCATTACGGGCAAATCTTGCAAGTTTTCTACCTCTAACAGATGCAATTCAGGCCAAAGGAGTTACACCCAATTAGTGGAGCATTAAGATTCCTACAGACAGGTGTACAATGAGTAATAGAACGCTTAGATATGATAAGCAGATAGGGAAACATTGCATGCAACAAATATAGTGTTATTCAAGAAGATAGAAAATAAACAAAGTTGAGGAAATGTCAAGATTGACAAAGTTGGAAGGGAATTGCAGGGTAGAAAGCCTAACAAATAAATGGCGAAGAAGAAGACTATACAATTATTGGTTGAGAAACCCACAGAGAAGGCCACACATAACAACTTCGATACCATGTTAGGCACACATAAATGTGAACAATCATGAATGATAGAAAAATGAATTGCATTTCTTATTAACACAGTTGTACATTTATAATACGTTGTTGTGTCCGTTGGATTCATATTTCAACATCTCTTGGACTCCCTTTGACTGCTCACATTCCACACCAACCCTTAGAGGATTAGGTGTCCAACAATTCCTAACATGGAGTTGACATATAGCATTTAAAAAATATAAATAAAAAATAAAAGTTTAATGTGGGCTATAAATCAAATATTTCAATATGCATGTTGAGTAAAAGGTTTTATCATCAAATATATAGAGAGAAACAAAGAAAGAGTGAGAGATTTCTTAGTCCATTAATTGGTTCTTTTAATTCAATATATGAGGGAGATTTGTAATTTCTTCAAGACCTTACCATACATCAACATGAGAATACAAAAAAATACATATATTATCTTTGAGGCCATAAATGATCATTGAGTTTTTTGAATGTATTTTCTTCCTTTTTTCTTGTGAATTTCAATCCATCTCGAGAATTTGTCGGGAGCATATGACATGGAGACAATGACTGCATTTCCTTGAGGCATTTCCATTTTAAAAGGACTTGCAATAGTATTTGATTTTTTATAACTATCCAAGTGATCTGATTCATGAAGACATTTATGCTTGCTTATGGACAAAGCCAAGATCATGTTTGTATCTCTTTCCTCTCCATTTGAGCGTTTTAGACAAGAGTGGAGAGATTACAATGAAGGATGAGATGGCACTATGTGGGGTTGAGCTAAGGTCAAAAGTCTAGATTTGGTTGTAGATGTTTTTTGTTAGTGCATGTTTTCTTGCTTGTGAGCTAAGGAATTCTTATATCCTTTTGGGTCTTGCATTTCCCGATTCTTTTTCTTGGCATCAAGATGATGAGAATTCCCTTGAGAAGAAGGGAAATCATTCTATATATGATCTAGCTATTGGCAAGACCTATAGTGGTAGGCTATTTTTTCATAATCCACCGACTACGAAAAGGTTATACCATTGTAATTGATCAGGATCCTATTAGTAGACACTTTGTTGAGATATATTTCGATATAGATTCATGTAGAGATTACAATACCCCTCCCAAAATTGTTTGTATCTATCTTAATAAAATGACCTAGAGAGTTTCCTACAAAAGCTAAGATATCTAGAGTTAAAAATTGAATGGGAATATTAGGAAGTCTTACCCAAACTAGAGTGGCTAGATATTTCATGAATAAAGGTTGAATTCAAGAAACCATGGTTGAAAGGAGAGCCCATAATGGCCACAAAACTAGGGTACTTGATAAAAAAAACTTTAACGACCCTCTCAATTTTTGAAATAAACCACAAAGAAGTCTTTCAAACAAAAATATGTATCTATATTTAGAGACCAATTTTGATGTACCCATTCTTGGAGCACAGTGTTGGGTGTGGAGCTTGATTATCTTCTTTATTCAGAGGTATCGCCGCATTGGACCCCTATTCGTAATGTGGCAGAAATGCCACCTGTAAATGTGCGCTACCAGGGGGTCCAGGGAGGGAAACGACGATTATTTGGAGCCCCCCTGGTGGGGGATCAGCGGCAGCGTACCTGAAGCTAAAAATAGATGTAAATTTCGTAGTCAATCTGGGTCATTCATTAGGTGGAAATCTGATGGTAGAAGTTATGTTTAATTTTTGGGTTTTTTGCCCTAGAAGGCAACCCCTCACTATATATGAGGGAATTGTATTGCGTCTATGTAGATCTGTATTCTGAGCGAGAAAGAGAGAGGAGATTGTGTGAGAGCGAAGAGGGAATTACATCGTATTTGTTGTAGGTTGTATCTCTTCATTTTGCTGGATAGTATAAAAGGAAGGACTGCCTGTTTCTCCGTGGACGTAGCCCAAATTGGGTGAACCACGTATATTTGTGTCTCTCTTGTTTTATGTGTTTTCTGTGCTTATATTTCTGCAATATATTTTATGCGTTCCATTTCTCTGTAATATATAATTTTCTAACACATAGAAGTTGATGGCTAGAGGCCATTAAAATAGAATATTATGGTATTCCACTCATAGGATAAGCTAGGAAGAGCATATTGGGGGTCTTCCACCCGTAGATATATAATATCTTATGCATGTTCTACAATAAATGCCAATCCTAAGTTTATTTGGGAGTCAATTGAGAGAGCCTTGTCTTTAGAGTGTCCTTAAAGGGTTGTGGCTGAGGGGAAGTGGGCATACCCTAGCCTTTGAATCTTCCATTTAGTCTTGAGACTAGGAGGATTAAGGTGTCCTTGGTTATACCATAATGTTTGAGTAAATCCCTTCCTGAAGTTATCTATCCCCATTTAGGAGCCACAAAATCCCTTCCTAAAGTTGTCTTACCCCATTTAGGAGCTACATTGAGATGGAATGGGTTCCTATTCAATCTTGGATTATGGCTATTAGTGTAGAGACAAAGTCAGAGGCTTTTCACATGTAGAAAAAGGGTACCTCTTGAGAGAGGTTGCACGAAGATCGAAAGTCTCAAGTGATATGAAGCGATGACATTACCTTGAAGGAGGGAAGAACCCTATGACAAAATAAATTCCTCATGTATTAATAGGTCTATAGCAGTGGCACTAGAATGAGGTAGCTTCGAACAAGGGGAAGAATCCTAAAAATGAAAATACCCCTGAGATAGGGTGATGACTGAAAGATTTAGGGTTTCCATCATTCCAAAGCTTCACAATATTTGTCAAGGCATTATAGCTCATCATGTCACTAGTGAGGAATTAATAACACACACACACATTAATGTGGAGAATATGCATCAAAAATAAAATATTTCAATTTATAGAAAACTAGTGAAAATGTTTTTTTTTCTCATAGTTAATACATGTTATTAATATGTTGTTCAAAATCAACATAGATCCATTTTAACCCCAAATTTACCAAGAGTATACATAGATCAAATCTCTCGAGTTGTAAATATTTCCTCAAGTTTTTCACTGAAAAATAGGATTACATCTTGAGAGATTTGATACCTCCCGGTGCTTGGTAGATCCAGAGTTAAGATGGATCTATGTTGATTTAATGAAAACTATTGATTTTAAATTATATATATATATATATAATATATATATATATATATATATATATATATATATATATATATATATATATATATATATATTATATATATATATATATATATATATTATATATAATATATATATAGTTTTTAATTATGGATATGTTATAAAGTAATATCAAGTCTTAGCTACAACACTTCGGGTTATATGGGCTTGAGGTAAGAATGAAAATGATGCCAATGTTGTGTACTTGAAACCTAACACCTTACCATGTATTATATTCATAGAGGGATGGAAAGAGAAGCAGTATAAAATCATGGAAGGTTCAACCCACATTCATGAATCTGAGACTAATGAAAGGAGAGACGTGGAGACTCCTCCAAACATGGTAGAGACTATGAGAAGTATGAGGATGGAACATTCTATTTATAGAGTGGATAACAAGAAAATTATCAAAGCTCATGAGGACCATAGTCAATTGCATGATGCTTTGTTATAAAGCTCAATTTAAATTCATAAACACATGTATCAAGGACATATATCAAGTAACATTGATAAAATTCCTTCAAGGAAGAGGTATCATAGTATTAAGGTTCAAGTCTCTCGTGATGATACTTATACAACATCAAATTCCTCAAGCCATCATGTAACCACATTTGATGGTTCCATTAGTAACGGATCAAATTGTTCTTCAAAAAATAAAAATAATAAATTTTTGAAGACTACTTAGAGGAGGAATTCTAGAAGATAAAGTCACCTACCTTTAACGGTGATGTGAAGTTTGGTGAGGAAGCAAAGTCTTGTCTTATTGGAATGAGGAAGTATTTTTAACTGCATGATTACTCTAGAAACATGAAGTCTAGTGGCTAATTACAACATGAATGATAGTGCATCCATATGTTGGGCATATATAAAGAAACTTAAGATCACTGGAAGGAAAATTACTTGGAATAAATTTTAAAAGTGATTTCATCAAAAATATATCCTGGAGAGGTATTATGATGGAAAAATTAAGGAATACATGAAGTGACATTAGGCCAATAAACAATGGATGACTATTCAATTGAATTTCTAGAACTACTAACGTATATTCCATATATCAAAGATGAGAAAGTGAAAATTCAATGCTTCCTTAGTGGATTGCCTCAAAATTACAAGGATGTGATTAAATATAATGAGCCTAAGGATTTGATGGGATAGAAAGAAAGGATAAATAATATTATGAACAAAGGAAAAAAAAACTAGAATTTGATAAGATTCAAAAGGAAAACAAAAAGGAGAAGTTAGATCAGAGGAGGAAAGGAGTTAAGCATCAATAACATAAGAATACAACAAGAAATGTTAGTCTAAAATATCTAACATGAAGTAGCTTTGAGAAGGATTTTCCATCTTAGAGTAAATCCAAACCAATAGAATTAGTAATAGGAAAGCTAAGGGAGACTTAGAAAGTTCCACTAAGGTGTAAGGAACGTGGAGAAGAGAATTTTCTCAGGGACTATCCTCATAGGAGGGAAACTACTAAGACTATATACAAGGCATAATAATTTTCAATAGTGAATGACATAGCAAAGGCTATTCCAAAAATATTTATGTTGTGTTGTAGGATTGAAAGGTAGATCACCAAAATTTAGTGGTGGAAGTTGATAGTAAGATAAAAATTTTGATTCCTAGTTTCTTCAAAACTGAAAACATAAGAATCTTGTTTAGTTCAATTAGATATAGGATTTAAGAGGGTCAACAAGTTAATAGAATATTTCCTACTGAAAATGATCAAATGACTCACAAGGATGGATTTTAATATTTTACCTTTAGGTTCATATGATGTCTTAATTGACATGGATTGGTTAGTATTCCATAAAGTAAAGTTTGATTGCTATAAAAAACCTTTGATTTTATAGACGATGAATGAAATATAAGTTTAGTGATAAGAACTCTGAGATCCATCTCTATAAGGAGGATTTCAACTTTAAAGTTGAAAATGAGTTTCTAAAAAGGTTGCTAGTTATATGCAATTATGGAGTCAACATAAATCAAAGGACAAAATTAAAGGACTATACAATACTTTGAGAACTTAAGGATGTATTTCTAAATGAGATACCTAGTTTACTTCCTATGAGAGATTGATTTATCCATTGGTCATATTCCATGATATGCACCTATATCTAAAACACTAGACACAATGGGTACACAAGTTAATGAGCTAAAAAATACACCTACAAGAATTATTGGACAAACAATATATTAGACCAAGTGAATCTCTTTAGGGAGCACCAATACTATTTGTGAAGGAAAATTATGGTACCCTTAGATTATGCATTGATTACATACGATTGAAAAAGTGAATGTGAAGAACAAGTATTCTTTACCCTAGATTGATGATATATTTAATCAGGTAAGAGAAAACAGGAGAAAATATATTCAGAGAGTGCTTGAGATCAAGATATCATCAAGTTAGGATGAAAGATGAGAATATTCATAAGACATTCCTAAGAAGAAGGTATAATCATTATGGATTCATGATGGTTTTATTTTGAAACACCATTGCACCAACCACATTCATGTGTCTTATTAACAACATTTCAGGATATACCTATATAAGCTTGCATTGGTATTTATTGATGACATTCTTACCTACTCTAAAAACAAAGTTACCAACTTAATAAGAACTTGAGTTCTCATGTTTTTAGAGGTCACATTTAGTGTTGTTTTTTTATGCTGGTTTTGAAAAGTGGTGATGAAGCATAACTCTTTTTTCATTTTAGGGTTAAAATTCCAACATCTTTCAACTATGGCATTGAAAAACAAATATCATGACTATGAAGAACATGAAAAAACATGTTGAAATGCAAAAATGGTGAAGCAACATCACCCTTCTTTCATTTTATAGTTAACATTCCAACATTTTTGAGCCATGGCATTAAAAATAAAATATAATGACTACAAAAGCCATGAAAAAACACATTGAAATGCAAAATAAGTGATGTAGCGTCACCCTTCTTTTAGGGCTAAATTTCCAACATTTTTCAACCATGACATTAAATCCCAAATATCATATAAATACCTAAAGTTTATCTACTTTTCTTTTCTTTTTTATTTTATTTTTCAAATGTCTTTTTTTAAAAGTAATTTTCAAATTTGTTTAATTCTTACTTTATTTTATTTTTGAGGCTAAAATTCTGAATGAATTGACATTATGGTCTTAACTACTAGTTCTTTCTTAAAAAAAACATGAAATTAACTCTCATTCTAAAAAATAACATTGTATTTTTTAAATTATTAATTAATTATTTATAAATAATTTAAATTGAAAAAAATAATATGAGAAATAGATTGAAAATATTTTTTTTTTTTTTTATAAAGGAGGGGGAGGCAATAAATTTAATAAAGAAAAAAGGCAATAAGAAACTACCTTTATATTAAAAAAAAACTCAAAAACCCAATTTTCTTAAAAATTAAGGGAAATTAATAATTTTTTCTAAAATAATTAAAAAAATATATTAAAAAAAAAAAAAAAAATTCATTTTAGAAACCAAAAAAACTGCAAAATTGAAAATAATAACCCCCTACCACCCACACCCTACTCCTCTCCCCTCAATAAATAAATAAATAAGAACACATAAAATCCTTAAAAAGTTAAATAAAATACATAATTAAAACAAATAATATAGTTTAAAAAGAAAAAGAAAACGAAAACATATAGAAATAAAATTCATGTAAAAGTGAAAATAATAATAGAAAAAAAGAAGAAGGAAAAAACAAAACTCAAAAGCAAATACAAAACCTTAGAAAATTAAAATCAAATACTTAATTTAAAAATTTCATTAAAAAAGCCCATGAGACATAGAATAGATAGTTATGGGGTGTACTATTAATGCACTATGTAATGTGAACATCACTAGTTCGAAACTCCATGGGAAAAAACTAGCCATGTCAAGGACTTATATGGCCCAAGACAAGTGAAATCCCCAAATGATTTTGACGGCTTAGATGCCCCTGGGCCACAGTTTCTCAAGCCAAAAATTAAGCATGCAGTCATCTCAGGACTCACACAACTTAGCAAACTATTTTTTTTTTTATAAAAATAAAAATCAAAATAACAATAAAAAAAATATTTCCTAGATGGGGTAGACGCAACACGAGAAGGTGGGGGGCATGTTGTTGTTGTCCCATCAGTCCACATGCCATTGGGACATGGAAATACAATACCATAGAGTTTTATCATATGCCATGCAATATGCACAGGATGACCCATTAGATCATCACTCGACGAACTAGTCTGACATTCATTGCAACATTTAGTTGATAGATGGGAGGGAATATATCATTCGACCTTGGTTGAGTTTTACGACAAGATGTACTATTCTGATGGGTGAGCCAACCCAACATTGTATCTTCACCCATTTGACATTCAATAAGAAGCATTCAATGGGATTTCGAACACAAATATTGGCCTTGGGGAGGAGACCCCATCATTGGGCATCGTATATAGCGTGGGTTGATTTAATTATTTTGGGCATGAGATGTCACAAGAACTCTAGACTTTGATGTTTCCCTACTCTTGGTTATCAGAGACGGGTGATTAATCCCCTAATTTTAGCCTAGTTTGATGGAGATTTAACTAGCAAGGTTAGAGTTCTTCCCGGGTGCCTAGGAAAGATAAGTGGGCCTAACCAGGCTATTTACTCTACCCTCAGTATGGTTCACATTTCCTCATAACACTTCAACGCTCTTGTAGTTGCAATCTCCAGGAACTAGGGGAAACTCCCTTCTCCATTAAATTAGAAAAAATCTCTCGCCATCCTCAATCTCCTAGGCAAGCCACCTCCATGCACTAGTAGTTGAGGCTAACATAGGTGCATTACTGCTATCTCATTCATGGTAAGAAATCTAATGCTTTTCTTGTAGAAGTCTTTGTAATATCAATTTCACAGGCAACTCTGAAGTTATCTTTTCACTCAGAGTTAGTAGGCTCCCTCATCTGGGGTGAGGCTCCATTTCTATTATGGAGCAACCCACTTGACACCCTTTTTACTCTGCTTAGGCCTTTAGTCCCATCGCACTTAATTTTTATTGGTTGAAGAGGCCATTCACTCACCTTGGGGCCCAATACTTCTTATGGTTTTACACCATGCCTTGACAAAGAATTAGGGTGTGTAAGGGAGAAACATACTATCAAGAAGTGGATGCCTAAGAGCACACATGTGAGCTAAAAGCTTGAACACCAGAATCAAAGAACTCACTCCCCAATTGGTTTAGGAGGAAATCACGTAGGTGGAGATGAAACTAGCAAGTGAGCGGTGCACTGTCATGGACATAAAGGTGTTGGCGAAGATATCAGATTGGGTTCTAGATGAAAAACACACCAGAGGCCATTATAACCAATATATTTATATTGTTGACATTTATTGGCATCTAAATTTTCTCCTTGGCAAAGTACTTGTGGACAAAAAAGAAATTAAGGAATATATTCTCCTAACACTAAATCA
The DNA here is from genome assembly GCA_000404065.3 of Pinus taeda. Taxonomy (NCBI): domain Eukaryota; kingdom Viridiplantae; phylum Streptophyta; class Pinopsida; order Pinales; family Pinaceae; genus Pinus; species Pinus taeda. The sequence goes on along the minus strand of APFE031414105.1, from coordinate 36,503 downwards.
CACGCAGAGGAACATGATTGCAATTTATTGTAGACTCAAGAAGCTTAAGAATCATATGGGCATTCCTCCTAATCCTGGTTACTTCCTAGGCAGAAAAAAGGAGCCAGTCCTTGTCAAAGCCACAAATTTAGATAAATCTACCTAAATTTCATTCCATTTCTTTATTTTTATCTCTTTTATTGTTTTTTTCCATAGTCTTCTGCTTTGAAATATTCTTTAGGGCCTAGTAGTTAAAGTCTGTGTTTTGATTTGTAGAACTTTGAACATCATTTTCTGATTTTCTATTTTTAAGCATTTGAAGTTTTATGTATGGTTTGATTTCCTCAGTGACAAACCAAACAATGCTTCAATAGACATTGATGTAAATCTTTGAGTTCCTGGAAATGAAATTTTACTTCACAAAAGGAAATAATTATACAAATATTAGAAGAAGAAAAAATTGTATTAATTTTTAATTAAAAATACAAAATACAAAAATTGAAAAAAAAAAAATAAATAAACCCAAAAAATCATAAACAAAAAAAAATTAAGAAGAATTTTTTTTAAAAAAAGTCCACGGGGGGAAACTCAATTGGTGATCGAAGTGATATGAATTCGTGGAAACCAAGAGATCCAAGGTTCAATCTCCTTGTTGTAACCCGGTCCACGAAGAGGAGGACATATCATAGGCACTAGAGGTATAGTGGTAGTGGCCATGATCGACCTTGTGTGACGTGAGTAAAAGACTAACCCAGTTGTTGATTCTTCTGGTTACAAAATAAAATAAAATAAAAAACATGAAAAACAAAACACACACACACACACAAACATGCATAAAGTGTGTGGGGGAAATGCCAACATCCCCCCTCCACCCTGCTCGAGTGGCTTACGACTATCGTACAACCGTCACGCAAGTTGTGCATCTAATTTAGATATATCGAGTGAGCAAGTGGGTGATTTTTTGTTTTATAATCTGAGGAAGAGCATGAGGAACATCTCATATTGGCTTTGCAAAGAAAATCATCCTAGATGAACTGCACAAAAAAACTTACTCGGGAGACCTAGTTTACCAGAAAATGATCACTACAAAAAGGAATCAATATTTATAGCCTATAATGAAAAATAAAAATGTTGATTATATTTCTATATGCTTAGACTATTAAAAATTTAAAGCAAAACATAAACAAGTAGCAAGTTTGTTGCAAATCTTATCAATTATTGAATGTAAATAGGAAGTAATCACCATGGACTTTATCACAAATTATCCAAATATAGTTAGACAACACGATGTAATCATGGTTATAGTTGACAAATTTACCAAGGTTGCTCACTTTATCCTTATAAATTCCACATTTGAAGTAGTTAGTATTGCATAAATTTTCAAATTTTGTGGAATACCTACCATGATTATATTTGACAAGGAATCAAAGCTTACATCAAGATTTTGGAGAGGATTGTTCAAAGGTTTGGGTAAAGATTTAAATTTTAGCATCACCTATCATCCATAAACAAATGGGAAAACAAAAATGACACAACAAATATTGGAAGACATGCTTCACGGGGAAACTAAATATATGGAAAAACTGTCTATATGTGGTAGAGTTAACCTATACTAATGGTTACCAAGGATCTTCACAAACGAGTACTTTTGAGGAAATTTATAATAGCATATGTAATACACTTGTAAGTTGGGACAACCCAATAAATAGAATCACACTTGGACTGGAAATATTAAAATAAATGGAGCAAGAAGTCATCAAAATCAAACAAAACCTAAAGATAACTCTATGTAGAAAAAACAAATTATGGAGATAAAAACATAATGCATAAATAATTCAAATTTAGAGAGCATGCATATCTTAAAGTGAAATCAGAAAAGAGTTCCTTGAATTTTGGAGCCTATGCCAAACTTGTGCCCATATATTATGGGCCCTTTGAAATTTTGGAAAGGATATGACTAGTATCTTATAAACTTGCTTTTCCTACAAATATTAAAACACAATTATTTCCATGTATCTTTGCTTAAAAAAAATTTCTATGATATTAACCAATTGATTGGATTATAATACATGTGGAACTAGAGTGAGAGTTATATCCAAAACACTTACACATTTTTAGACATGAAAGTACCATTTCTTGAAACTTAACCAATGCTTAGGTAAAAGTGAAATGCCAGCTCTTTTGGCCACGAGGCCCCTTTGGGAATAGAGGATGCCATGAGAGAGGAAAATGCATACATGTTTTCATCATATATGTTATTTCACTAAAGGAACATTAACGATGGAGTTATTCCTAGGGGAAAGGAATGTAATATCCCAATTTTACTCAAAATATTTGCAATTAAACTTATTAAATACCTTGCATGTGTTGGGTGTGGAGCCTAATTATCTTCCTGATTCATAGGTCTTGTTTCAACCGCGTTTGGATCCTATTCACTGACTGGGGGGTGTGGAGGGGGATTTTCCCCCACTAGGGTCTCCAACCCCCTTACACCCCCCCACCCCCGGTAAAATTAGATAAAAAAATTGCCTTGTAAAATATTGTAATTTCATAGTCAATTTGGGTCATTTATTAGGCAGAAGATCTAACAGGGAAAGTTATGTTAATTTAGGATTTTATTTTTATTTATTTATTTATTTTTATTTTTTTCCGTAGAAGGCAAACCTCAATTTATATGAGGGAATTGTATTGCGGTTGTGTATTATTATTATTATGTGAGAGAAAAACAAAGGAGATTGTGTGAGAGTGAAGAGGAAGTTACAACGAATTTGTTGTAGGTTGTATCCCTTCATTTTTCTAGATAATAAAAGGAAGGATTGGCTATTTCTTTGTGGACATAGCCCAAATTAGGTTAACCACGTATATTTGTGTCTATCTTGTTTTAAGGTTTTTTGTGTTTATGTTTCTGAATATTTTATGTGTTCCATTGCTTTGTTATTTAATTTCTAACAACTGGTATCAAATTCAAAGGTCTATTTGGATGATGAACTCGCAAGAAAGAGGGGTTCCTAGTTCGAGTGGGTACAATGGCAGAAGATGGTAGATTTAGGGGTGATAATTCAATAACCAAAATTACCAGCTATGGAAGATGAAAATGGAGGATTATTTGTATCAGAAATACCTTTACCTATCATTGAGCAGAAAAATAAAGAAGTCGACGAGTATGACGGACGAAGAATGGGAGATTCATGACAGAAAGGAACTAGGAACAATACGCCTATTCCTGGAAGCATCAACAACCTTCAACATTTATTTAATATGAAGATGTCAGAAGGTGGAACTGTTGTTGACAATTTAAATGAATTTAACATGGTTACCAATCTATAAGTTTTGTAAGGGTAAATTTTGATAATGAAGTTAGGGATCTATTGCTTTTTGTGCTCCTTGCGAGAAAGTTGGAATGGCTTAGTAATGGCTATCATTAATTGTCTCTGGATTTAGTACTTTAAAGTTTGATGATGTTGTTGGTGTTATCTTTAATGACAAAATGTGGTGGAAAATCTTAGGTGAGACAACAGGTAATTCTTTGACTGCAGAGAATATAGGAATAAAACTAGAGAGAAAGAGCCTAGGACATCACAGTAAGTCAAGGAAAGGCAAATCCAAATCCAAATCAGGGATAGTGTGTTGGAAATGTGGGAAGAGAGGACATATGGAGAAATACTATAAATATTAGAAGGGAAAAGAAGGATAAGGACGACAAGAGAACAATCAAGAAGCGAATGTAACAGGTGATGTGTTGCAAAATGCTTTGATTCTTTCATTAGAAAATATTATTGATGTCTGGTTGGCAGATTCAGGGGCTTCTTTCCATGCCAAAACATGATAGGAAACATTTTCATGACTATTTTCAAGGAGATTTTGGACAAGTCCATCTGAGTGATGATAAGCCCTGTAAAATTATTGGAATGGGTAAGGTTTTTATAAAGCAAACAAATGTAAACCAATGGCTATTAAAGGAGGTAAGGCACATTCCATATCTAAAGAAAAATATAATTTCAACAGGGAAGTTGGGAGGTGAAGGCTATGTAACCACATTTACAAAAACAACTTGGAAGGTCACTAAAGGAGCCCCGGTAATAGCAAAAGCAGAAAAGTTTGGTACATTGTATTTATGCAATGGTATTTCTAATTCAGCTAATGCTTTAACCTTTGCAGGATAAGATATAACGCTATGGTATCATGAGTGAGAAGAGAATGCAAATTCTTCACTCAAGAAATTTTTTGCTAGGTTTGAAGTATGTTGATTTGGATTTCTGTAAGAATTGCGTTTATGGAAAATAGAAGAGAGTCATATTTATAATATTTGGGAAAGAAAATAAGAGTGAAAAAATAGAACTAGTGCATAGAAATGTACGAGGACATGTTTCTGTATCATCTCTTGGTGGTTCTTCATATTATGTTACTTTTATTGATGATGCAACTAGGAAAACCTAGGTTTATTGTATTCAAAATAAATATAATGTCTTTGATACTTTTAAGAAATCAAAAGATTTGGTTGAGAATGAGACATGAAAGAAGTTGAAGTATCTCAGATTAGATAATGGAGTTGAATATTGTAGTAAGGAGTTTGATCATTATTGTTCATACCATGGAATTCATCGAAAGAAGATAGTTCTAGGAACACCACAAGAAAATGGTGTGTCAGAAAGGATGAAGAAAACAATCATGGAGCGTGCAAGGTGTAATCATTAGGAGTAGAGATGTGGTATTCAATGAAAGGGTCTTGTACAAATATTGATTGCAGAAAAAGAAATAATTAAAGGAAAACACAAAATACATAGTGCTTGATGAGATTGTTATGCAACTAGCTCACAAAATAGAAGAAAATATAGATCAACGCCTTCAAAATCAGCCTCTTCGAGGGGGAAACCTCCTTTACATTACACAAATGAACAATTATTGGATGATACAAATGACTAAACCTCCTTTATATATATAGGAGTTTAAGGGGTCACAATATAATCAAATTCGACATAACAATAATAATATAAGGGCAAAATAATAACAATAATGGACTTCTATGGGGTACACTAATAACAATATGGGGACAATAGGGGCACAATAATAACAATAAGGGCTACAATAACAATAGTAATGGGGGAATCACTAGTATTATAGGGACCTAACATTCCCCTTTCCTTCAAAAAAGTGTTGTCCTCAACGCCTGAGTAATTATGGATGCTTCTGTGTAAACTTTTATCCTCCCATGTGGAATCTTCAGCGAGTATGATCTTCCACTTGATGAGATACTCTGAAATTGATCAATTTCATAGGTGTCGAGTTCTTTTTTCTGTGACTGCTTTAGGTTCCAATATGATTTTTCCTCCCTCACTAAATTCTAGCAATATTGTTTGAACTGGGAGCTTGTCACCTATAACCTTCTTTAAACATGAAACATGGAAAACTGGGTGCACTCGGGAAGCTGTAGGAAGCTCCAATTTGTATGATAAAGTACCAATCTTCTCCAACACCTTGTATGGACCATAATAATTTGGTGATAATTTATTATCCTTCTTAACTTGCTTAAGGAACATTTGTTTATATGGTTGTAGTCGAAGGAATACCCAGTCACCTACATCAAAACTTCTTTCACTGTGATGTTGATATGCCTGTTGTTTCATTCTATTATGTGCCAAAGTGAGGTTATCCTTTAAGAGTTGGAGAAATTGTTTTTGATGCTCGATGTGATCTTCCAATGCTTGAACCTTAGAATTTCATCTTAAATATGATGTGATGGATGGTGAATGATATCCATAAAGTGCCATAAATAGGGTCATTTTTGCTGCAGTATGGAAGGAAGTGTTATACCACCATTCAGTAAGAGGCAACCATTTGACCCATTGTGTCTGTTTATCAAAGACAAAGAAACGAAGATATCCTTCCAAACATTTTTTTACTATCTTAGTTTTCCCATCACATTGAGGATGATAAGATGAGCTATGAGCTAACTGAGTACCCAGACAAGAAAATAATTATGTCCAAAAATTTCCAGTGAAAATGGGACCTTTGTTGCTTACAATAATGCTTGTGTTTCTGTGTAGCTTTTGAATTGCTTCCATAAATGCAGTAGAAACTGTACTGACTTTAAATGGATGAGATAATGCACAAAAGTGTGCATACTTGGTAAGTCTATCAACTATCACCACGATGACACTCTTTCCTTCGGAATTGGGTAAATCTGTGATAAAATTCATTGAAACCTCCTCCCAACTTTGGCTTGGAATGGATAAAGGTTGTAATAGGCTCGGGGTCTTAATTGTTTCAACTTTATTTTGTTGGAAAACCAAACATGCCGCCACAAACTTTTGAATATCCGATTCAAGGCCATCCAAAAAAAGTTCCTTCTTAACCTTGTGGTAATTTTTTAAAAATCTTGAGTGCCCTCCTAAGGGAGAAGTGTGCAATTCCATAAGAATCTTTTGATTGAGTTGGGAATTCTTACATAGGTATAAGAGATCTTTGTACCATAACGAATCATTTTTCCATCTAAATGTATCAGATGTAATGGGATATTGTTGCAACTTTTCAATGAGTTCCCACACTTCTTCGTCATTCTTCCATTCATCCCTTTCTTTGTTTATCTAATCTGGTTGGATAACAGAAATGTTGCAAATCAATGCTTCCACATCCTCATCCTTTCTTCAGAGTGCATCTGACACAACATTTTACTTCCCTTTTCTGTAGATGATTTCAAATTCATAACCCAACATATTTGTGACCCATTTTTGCTGCTCTTCTAAAGATATTCTTTGTTCTAAAAAGTATTTAAGACTATCATGATTCACTTTTACCTTGAAGTGTCTTCCCATTAGGTAGGGTTGACCTTTATTAAGTGCATGTAGTATTTCCAACATTTCCTTCTCATAAATAGCTTTGTGTAAATACTTTCCTTTGATTGGACAACTTTCGAAAGCAATGGGTCTATCTTCTTGCATTAAAACAACACTAATTCCATTTCTCGAGGCACCGCATTCCACAATAAAGGTTTTTGTGAAGTCTGACATAGCTAAGACCGATGCTTGACACATTGCCTCTTTAAGATGTTCAAAGGCCTTTGTTGCTTCTGGAGTCCATGAAAATGCATATTTCTTCAATAATGTTGTTAGAGGTGTTGTTCCCATAATTCTTAACAAACTTGCGATAATACCCTGTCAGCCAAAGAGATCCTTGCATATGCTTTATGGATGTGGGGATTTTCCATTCCTTAATGGATTTAATTTTGCTAGGGTCTACCTTAACACCTTCACGAGATACAATATGTCCCATATATTTCACCTCTTGTACTCCAAACAAACATTTGGATATTTTTGCATATATTTGTTTCTCCTCCAATAGTTTGAGCACCCTATCAACATGTTGAACAATATCCTTCCAAGACTTGTTGTATATTAGTATATCATAAAAAATACTAACACAAATTTTCTAAGGAAGGGTTTGAAAATGGAATTCATCAAACCTTGAAATGTAGAAGGTGCATTAGTAAGGCCAAAAGGCATGACAAAGAATTCATAATGAGCCTCATGAGTTCTAAATGCTATTTTTGGAATGTCTTCAGTCTTCATTCTGATTTGATGATATCCTGAACGAAGATCCAACTTGGTGAAGTGAATTGATCCATGCAATTTATCTAGTAATTCATCAATGACAGGAATGGGAAACTTATCTTTAACAGTGAGCTTGTTCAGCTCCCTATAATCCAGACACATGCGCCATGATCCATCCTTCTTGTGCACCAATACTACTAGAAAAGAGAAAGAACTTTGACTCGGTTGAATTATCCCAGCCTCTAGCATTTTTGCAGCCATACGTTCAATTTCACTCTTTTGGGCATAGGGATATTTGTACGGCCTGATGTTTGGAGGAACACTTCCTGGAATCAGATGAATAGCATGATCATGATCACGAATAG
>APFE031414105.1:924-28592 GCA_000404065.3 Pinus taeda | reverse complement strand
GAGTCTCAAATACCTTGGAATGATTGTCCAAGACTTTTTGGAGATCTCGAGAAATAGATGATTTCGATGTGGGAACCTATAGTGAACATAATTGTGAAATTACACCTCCTTGTTCCTTTCTTTAGAAGCTTTTTCATTCTGTTAGAGCTGATTATCTTTCCCAGTTTCCCTATGGTACCCCTTAATTCAACTTCCTTTCCTTTGAAACAAAATTTCATGAAATTTTTTTGAAAATTAAAAGCTATTGTACCCAAGGATTGTAACCGTTGGACTCCTAGTACAACATCAACACCACCCATTGGAATTGAAAGCATTGGGCTATTCAATACATATTCTCCCATGTATAGCTTGATATTATGGAACTTTCGAGAGAAATTTATGGTTCCTCCACTTGCAGCCATCACTTGAAACTCTGGTGCTAGATATAGGAAGAAATTCAATTCCTTGGCTATCTTACAATGAATAAAATTATGGGTACTTCCTGAATCAATCAACACTATTACCTTTTTCTTCTTGATATGTCCTTTTATCCTGATAGTTTGAGGAGTGGTATTCCAGCCAATGCATAACAAGATATGGTGGATTCATTTCTTCTTTCTCTAGGGTTGTTCTTAGTGTTTCCTCTTCTTTTATGTTTCCTCGTTCCTTTTCTTCCTCATCTTCACAATCTATGTAAAATAATTTATTCTTAGCACACTTATGACCTTTAGTGTATTTGCTATCACAACTGTAACAAAGCCCTTTTGCTCTTTTTTCTTCCAATTGTTGTGGTGTCAACTTGTAGGTTGTGGAAGACTAGGGGCAACAACACTTCCATCTTTATAGTTGTGAGTGGTAGGCTTCCTGGTTGCCATAATTTTTCTTTCCATTTTTCTTTCCAACTTGAATTCCTTCTCCAATGAATCAAGTTCCCAAAGGTGAACCTCATGTTGGATGTTATCCCTTAAATTCCCTATGAACGCATAAATCCTATGCTCCTCTGGAATATATTTTACCCTTATATTCAATTTTTGGAAGTGCTCAATGTGCTCCATCATTGAAACCTTTTGTTTGAGATTTATCAATTGGCTAAAAAAGGTGTTGCTTTTTGTATCCTCATAATGTGTTATCATTTCTTACATAAAAATTGCCCAAGTGACAATTTGTTTATGAGAGCAAAGCCATCGATATCATATAAACTGATTTGGTTCGAAATATAAAGTTGGAATGCATACCTTTTGTGTGTTTTGCACATTATGGAGATCGAAATATTTCTCCATCTGTAGTATCCATGTTACGAGATCCTTGCCATCAAAATTCCTCATATCTATCTTTGGAACATGGTGGGTCTTCAATCCAACGTTAGAGTATATGAAATCATGATTAACATTTATTTTGTTCTCATCATGAGTTTTCTTTACTATCCTTTCACCATTAGTAAACATTTATTGTAGCAACTTTGTCAAATCTGTCTTCAAATCTTCCATTTTGCCTTCTATCTTAGCTTCCATGTCATTCACCTTAGTTTCCACGCCTTTCTTTAAACCATCCATCTTAGCTTCCACATCATTCATCTTAGCTTCCATGCCTTTCTTCAAACCATCCATCTTATCTTCCATGCCCCTTTCTTTTAACCATCCATCTTAGCTTCTGTTACTTTTTGTGAGAGTGAATTTGGTTGCACTTGGTCTCATAATTTTGATATATCATGTTGCATTTCTTCCTCTTCTTCATGAGTCATTGTAGAGATTTCAGGTCGCTTACTAGGTGTTTCCATTTTTTCGAGGCATCAATTAATAATAATTATGCTTCACTATGCCCTTTGAATTCCTTCAAACCAAACTTATGCAAAAAAAAAAAAAAAATTACACAATTTTTTCACATTGTTGGAGCTCGATATTGAATCTGATGTATCTCTGAAATTTCGGATATCCAAGGTCTGAAATTGTGAATTGTGGTAGCCTTATGAGTCCTCTTTCCAACGCCACTAGTATGATCGAAATTGGATTCTTCAAGAAAGAGTTATACCCAATCTCCCAAGATGACCTGGTTATACACTTTTTCACTAGAGTGAACTTGTACGAAGTGCCACGTGTCACTGTTTCAACTTTTGGACTTGAAAATGATGCAAAGAAAACTAAATTTCGTCCTCATTGTACAACTTCTTATGAAATTTGAGTCTAATCCTCAGAGAGAAAGTTATGATGATTTTCCTAAGGTCACCAGTTTACGAGGTAATTCGAGAGCTTACAAAAACCCTAACTTCCTTAGAACATATATCTGAAAATATAGGGATACAAGATATGAAATTTGGACCCAAGGATCATTAAGAAGTAGGCTCAAATGGGTTTTTATTTTTAGCTTCTGAAATGTTGTAGAAAAAAGTTATAGTGAAAATTCCACAATGACCAATTTGGAGCAGCGAAACCCTAGAATCCAAACCTCTGATACCAAATGTTATGCAACCAACTCACAAAATAGAGTAAAAGATAGATCAACGCCTTCAAAATAAGCCTCTTCAAGGGGTAAACCTCCTTTACATTACACAAATGAACAATTCTTGGATGATACAAATGACTAAACCTCCTTTCTATATATAGGAGTCTATAGAGGGGTCACAATATAATCAAATCCAACATAACAATAATAATATAAGGGCACAATAATAACAATAGTAGGCTTCTATAGGGAACAGTAATAAAAATATGGGGACAATAGGGGCACAATAATAATAATAAGGGCTACAATGAAAATAGTAATGGGAGAATCACTAGTATTATAGGGACCTAATAGAGATCATAGAAAAAGTAAATTCAAAGGTGCATGAAAATCATAATGATCAACAACAAAAAACAATAATAGACACCTCAAAATCTTGTTGGTGTTGTTAGAAGATATGCTAGGTTAAATAGACCCCCTGGACGATATTCACCTTCATTATATTATGTATTTTTTGATTGATTCTAGTGAAGTAGAAGGATGTGAAGAAGCAATGCAGGTGGAAACTAGAAAGAAGTGGGAGCAAGAAATGAAACAAGAGATGGACTCCTTGGTACATGACTATACTTGGGACTTAGTTAGGTTTCATGTAGGTAAAACAACATTGCAGAATAAATGGGTTTATAGGTTGAAGGAAGAAGATGGAGGAAAAAATAGGTACAAGGCTAGAATTGTTGTGAAGGGGTTTGCACAAAAGTAAGGTATAGACTTTGATGAAATATTTTCTCCTATTGTTAAAATGACTTCAATCAAAACTATTTTAAGTCTAGTGGTAGCAAAAGATTTTCATATTGAACAATTAGATGTAAAGAAAACCTTTCTACATGTGGATTTGGAGAAAGAGATCTATATGCAGTAGCCACAAGGGTATGAGGTCAAAGTGAAGGACGAATTAGTGCGAAAGTTGAAGAAGAGCCTATATGGTTTAAAACAAGCTCCAAGGCAATGGTATCTAAAATTTGATAGTATTATGCCAAAACAAGGTTATACTATATACCATTCTAACCACTGTGTTTATCTTAAGAAACAAAATGATGACAACTATATTATATTGATATTTTATGTAGATGACATGCTTATTGGAGGGTATAACATGCAGGAAATAAATGTGCTCAAAGGAAAATTGGCTAATTCATTTGAAATGAAGGATTTGCGTGCTACAAAGCAAATCCTTGGTATGAGAATAACTAGAGACAAAAAAAATCACAAATTAACATTGTCTCATAGTGAGTACATAGAAAGGGTGTTGGAAAGACTTAATACAAAAAATGAAAAACTTATTAGTACACCTTTGGCTAGTCATTTAAAACTAAGGAGATGTGTTCGAAGACTCGCGAAGAAATGGATTATATTTCTGAAGTTCCATATGCATCAATGATTGGGAGCTTAATATATGCAATGGTGTGCTCAAGACCTAATATTGCACACGAAGTGGGAGTTGTAAGAAGGTATATGAGTAATCCAGGAAAAGAGCATTGGATGGTAGTGAAGTGGATTCTCAGGTATTTTAGAGATACCACTAATCAAGCATTATGTTCTGGAGGTTCAAACACTATTGTACAGGGATATGATGATGTAGATATGGTAGGTGATAGGCATAACAAGAGGAGCACCACAAAGTATGTGTTTACTTTAGGTGGAACAACTATCAGTTGGGTTTCTAAAATGAAAAACATTGTTGGACTTTGAACAACAAAAGCAGAGTATGTCGCTGCTACATAGGCTAGTAAAGAAATGATTTGGTTACAAAGGTTTACGGATGAATTGGACAAGAAACAGGAGATTGGTGGGTTATATAGTCACAACCAAAGTGGAACTCATCTTGCAAAAAAGTCAACATTTCATTCTAAGACTAAACATATACAATTCAGGTACCATTTCATATGGTTAGTTTTGGAAGATGGACACTTGATACTGGAAATTATACATCCTATAGATATGTTAACAAAGGTAGTAACCATGGAGAAACTGAGATTCTATTCAGTTTCAATTGGTCTCCAAGTATGATGGGGAATATGAGAAACAACCAAGTCCAAGTGGGCGCATTGTCCAACACGTGAAGCAACGATGGAGTTGATATAATTTGTCGCCGAGTGGGAGATTTTTGGGTGTGGAGCCTGATTATATTCATGATTCAAAGGTATGATTTCATTTTCATTTCGATCCTAGCTCATAACGGGGGGGAAGCAAAAAATAGATAATAATAAAAATGCCTTGTAAAATATTATAGTTTCGTAGTCAATTTGGGTCGTTCATTAGGCAGAAGATCTGATGGTAGAAGTTATGTTAATTTAGGGTTTTTTTTCCTTAGAAAGCAATCCTCAATTTATATGAGGGAATTGTATTGCAACTATGTATTGTTAACGGGGGGGGTGTGAAGCAAAAAATAGATTAAAAAAATACCTTGTAAAATATTGTAGTTTCGTAGTCAATCTGGGTCGTTCATTAGGCAGAAGATATGATGGTAGAAGTTATGTTAATTTAGGGTTTTTTTCCTTAGAAAGAAATCCTCAATTTATATGAGGGAATTGCATTGTGACTATGTATTTTTATTATGTGAGAGTAAAATAAAGGAGACTTAGTGAGAGCGAAGAGGAAATTACAACATATTTGTTGTAGGTTGTATCCCTTCATTTTGTTGGATAATAAAAGGAAGGGCTAGTTATTTCTTTGTGGATTTAGCCTAAATTGAGTGAACCATGTATATTTATGTCTCCCTTTTTTATGCTCTTTTGTGTTTGTGTTTCTGCAATATTTTATATGTTCCATTGCTCTTTTATTTAATTTCTAACAACATGGATATTTTTTACTAACACCATGAGGTAGCTATACCATGGTGTTGTAGATATTGAAATATTTTTAATTCTATGGCTACTAAAAAAATGACCAAGACTAATGAAGTAGAAGCACCTAAAGGGGCTATGATATCACAGGAGGGGAAATGTGGGGGGTGTAGGGGGATTTATTCCTAAAAACATATATCTTATATTTTCTGGAGTCTTCACTTATTTCCAAAACTTAGTTTGTGGAGTTAAAAGAGGTTATGAGGAGTATGGAAATAAACTTCCAGAATTGTGTTTTTACTTTTGGTCTTGCCATTTTTTTGTTATTTCTATCTCTGTGACTAATTTTTAGTTTTCTCCTCCTTTCATATGAATTATTTCCTCAAATGAGTTTTGCACTGTGAGATTCAAACTCATTTATGTCATAGATTTACTAATGGAAGAGGGGAATTCATGCAATGGACTGTGTGTTCATCTTGGGCATTTGGAAGTTGGGTTTTTGCACAACATCTTGAGGTATTTTTGACTCAGCTTATGGTTAATTATGCAAATGAAATATTTGATTTTATTTGAAGACTCTATGTCGGTTGTGCCTTACCCATCTACAATACAAAATGTTTTCTTTTCCTTTGTAAATACTAAATATTTTGCGCACCCATTTGACAAATTCATTGCATGTAAATTTGATTGGAATATATGAATCTTTTTGTATAATCTCATAATTTTTCTCTGGTTCTCTATTTCATATGAAGGAAAACCCTACACCCTAATGTTGTTATGTATATTTTCATGGGTTCGTTTTGGTTCTCTGATGTATAAAAATAAATCCCAATGCCTAACCATTATTTTGCATAAGTCTCGGGTGTTTTCCCTAGTTCTCTATGTATAAAAGTAAACCCTACACCCTATTATTGTTTTCTAAAGTTTCAGGGTTTCTTTTGGTCCTTTGTTGCATAGGAATAAAAACCCTACGCTCTACTGTTGTTTTGGTTGCATACATTAGGGCATTTAATATACCTTCATTTTTTAACACCCCTTCTTTTCATTTATGGTCCTTAACTTGATTTTATATATACGACCGTTTGGAACCATAAAATGGGTGAACATAAAAAAAAAAACCATTGTGCACTATTGCACATGTTGTAATTGTGTGCGACACATATGCCCTGGACATAAATCAATTTTAACTTATGCTGTTGTCTGAAGCCATTAAAGAGTTGAGTAAAATCTTTATGCATTTTTCATAGGTTTTAACAATGTTGAATGCATGTACATCGATTGTAAATCAATTTTTACATATGGTTTAGATTACAAAAAACATGTTGATTACCTCCTTGGTGTAAAATCAAAATTTTAAGGGCATAATGTTAGGATAGTGAAATAAGAATGATAAAAATAAGAAATGTGATTATGTTCTCAGTTCTTGAGGCTCTTCTTAACCACATTTGTTTTAGCTGCTTGTTTTGACTTCCTCTGTCCATGTCCAATTCTATTCTTTTTCCTCACAAAGTTTATTGATATTACTAGAGGTATTACTTTGTGATCATTTAAAAGTGGCACGAGATGGAATAATTTTTATTGGTAATTATATTCTGCAATATGTCTCATGTTTCTAATATAATTGCATAAATGAGTTTCTTTAGTAAGGGATCGGTTAGGCAGGGTTGTAGCAGAGGTCATGACAGAGGAAATAGGTCTTGTAATTTATGGGAAACTTGGAGAAATAAGAATATTAGTTTTTTCATACATTTTAATGCATATTTTGAGGAATTTCACCAACTTGCTACTACCAGCCACTTATTCCTTGGATCACCTAATGTGTCTTTCCATCCCTCAATTTCACATGTGAGACATCATTGCCCTTTGTAGTCCGGTCCTAATGTTCAAGAGATTATTGAGCTAAACCAGGATAATGATGGTTGGAATTCCATTTCCAACCCAAATCATGAAGAAAACTAGGGATGAGATAGAATAATCGCCAGTATTGCCAATCAACCACTCTCTTTTGATTGTCATTCTGATTCATCTACTTTGGGAACATTAAAATCTAAGTAGCCTATTAACATGGCAAACCCTAAGCATATGGCGTTCCTTGGATATTTTCAATATATTGTTGATTGTGATGTTCATCCTACCGCTATTCATGATACTACTAGTCGTGTTTCTCACCATTTTATTATTCATGTTGATCATGTTCCTAATGACCCTTTAACTGATTCAATTCCTAACCAAGCTTCCCCTGGATTCTCACAAGTGCATGATGTTAATGAATCCCTCAACCAAGAAAATGTTAGCCTTGTACATACCTCTACAACTACTTAGAACAAAGGAAAAGGTAAGGGAAGAGAAGAGAGTTCAAATACAAACATTTCAACTAGGACTTATAAAAGTCGACCAATACCTTCAACAAAAGATCTCTTTCCTTGAGATTTTTCATAATTCAACACTGTTTGCTTATAGGTTTTGATATTCTATAGTGGCAGTTAGTTGAAGAAGCTTAAGTTGTTTGTTTTGTTTTTTTTGTTTTTGTTTTTGTTTTTGTTTTTCGTTTTTTGTTTTTTTTTGTTTTTTGTTTTTTGTTTTTTTTTTGTATTTGTTTTCTTTTTCTTTAGTTATATTGGTTATACTTTGATGGATTTTGTGGCATTTTCCTAGACAAGATGAACTCACAATATTGCATCACTTTCTTTTGATATATATATATATACTATATATATATATATATATATATATATATATATATATAATATATTATATATATGATGCTAACATATTGATAATTGTGTTTTTTTTATGCATGTGTGGTAGTTATAAGGTAAATGGATCATGCATTATGATAATTTAAATAAATTATAAAATTTAAATTGAAAATGATAAAAAGGAAATTTGATCCTCCCTTCATAATGAGTCATGTATCCATCCATCTACTTTCTAAAAAAATCACCATGCATTTTATTTTTATTTTCCTTCTTGTCTTGGAAGAATTATTTGAAAAAGCTTAGTGATAGAGTTGAGAATGAAATTAAAAAAAGAAGTATGGCTTTGGAAAATATTTACCCATATATTTCATCTTGTAGAAGGATAATAGGTCCAAACTTTTACAGATGGAATGGTATGATTTAGTGTTCTTTCCTTAGTTTTGAGAAGTTTCATTTATTTTGATTTAGAGATCTTGATTTTAACAGATCTGGTGAAACGAGTGTTATTTTCAAAAGAAGCAATGGACGAGGTTATTAATTTCTTCTCTTGTTTTCAAAGGTATTATTTTGTGAGTTTGGTTATTGATGTGTTTTAAGTTTAGCTTAACATGTTCTTTTCTTAGGACAATTACTTTATTAATCCATTATCTCATTATTATTCCATTAGATTTCCATTAGCAATCACATTAATCAATATCATATGATGGTAACTGATGAAAGAATAACAACCATAAATGCAGAAGACAAGCCAAAACAAGAGGACACCATGATTTAGGCTTAAAGCCAAGGGAAAACCTCACAGGGGGGAAAACCCACATATCTTTTCTTCTTGATAATATCAAATATTCAAAGAGATAGAGAGAAATCCATAAGTACAATGATACAATAGTCAAAGTCAACATACAAGTTGACTTTCCCAATAGAAGATCTAATTATCACTACAACTACGTCAATTTGATGAGCTCTTCCATCTTCACAATTCCGTCTCTGGTTAATAGAAGCCAACAAAAGACCCTAACTATCAAAGCTCAACGATCAATACAACAACAATAGTTCACAAAGGAGCTTGGTCAAAGGTGAGAGAAACTCACCTTTCTAGCCAATCACAATGCAATCAATGCAGCCACGCAATTAGGTCAAACTCGGTTAACAGGGTCAAACAGTGTTACGGTCAAATTTGTCTCATATCTTCAGTCAACCCTGTGGTCAATGCAGGTCAAGCATCATATATTGCCTCAATATTTGTGACTATAAGTGCATCCTAGCTAGCATAACCCAAATCCACAAAACACAGTCAAGGGAGAAGTCAAAGATCCTGGTCAACGTTGATTTGTGCACTGGAAAAATCAACCACATGAAATCATTGAAATTACAGTCAAACAAATCCGCATGTGTGAATAGGAGAGACAAAACTCACTGTCCAAGAAGAGATGTCAAACTGCCCAATCATGTGAGGAGAGAGAAGAACATGTGTGTTTGTGGATGTGCCAAAATGATCTCAACTCAACTTGTATTTATACAAGTCAATGAGGGTCAAAGGTCATGTCTCTTGGGCTTCATAAGCCTACATGACTATGGGGTCGACCTTGACTAAACCATTTATGTGGGCTTGAATTCAAAAATACATTTCTACTTGTCATAATCCATTATGCATTAGGTCAAAATTGATCCTCTCGAGAAGAGGAATCCAATGCCATCATCATCTCATGAAAAAGAGTTTTCTATAGTGGAATTAGACCTTAGTTGTCCATTTTTAACACTTCCTCTCAACCAAGGGGAATTCCACCTACCAATACCCATCATGATCCTGCCATGATGCTACTGCTATCATAACCATAATGTTGATATCATATTGTGTATATCATAATAATCATATCATAACCATCATGTACTATGAGTGCATCTCATCTCATCTCCATTGAAGATTTGATATCATAGATCAAGAAGAAAATATACTAGAAGGTGAGTCAGAAGACCTTGCCACCTTTGGAAATGATAGAGGAAAATCCTCATGTCCAAGGGTAGAACCCCATCCAAGCTTGATCCCAGATCAATACTGTGCTAAACACCATGCATCCTAGTCATAGGGAGTATGGAAGTACATGATGTGTCCATTGGTAGTGTTATGATCCCTAACCACTTTTACGAATTCATTGTTCAGATGGTAGGTACTTCCCATGAGTCTTGGACTACGGATGTATGTTGGGTAATCTGTAGGAAAAGGTGAACCACTCGTCCTGATCATATGCCATAGGAGAAGGTGAAACATTCATCCTATGAATATCTCATCAACCATAGGGGAAGGTGGACCACTCACCCTACACACATGTCAACCATCATAGGGGAAGGCGAACCACTCACCCTGTACACAATGTGTCTATAGGGGAAGGTGAACCAATAACCCTATGGTTGCACATAACAAGAAGTACCTTAAACCCTCAAGATCTCCCAAAGCTCAATACTTAACCGAGACTCTCATAATAAGGTCTTTCCATGACTCCCAACCTATCTATGAAGGAAGTTAAACCTAACCTTACCATGAGGTTTAATGAGGATGTTGGTAACCTGCACATCCATCCGGAAATGATGAATCTTGATTGCTTCCCACTGTACCATATCCAAAATAAAGTGGTACATGATGCCAACATTATTGGAGCTATTGTGGAACATTGGATTCTTTGAAAAGAGAATCCCACTTTGCAATATACAATGGTGGTTTCTGGCACGTGCTCAAATGGCTCACTAAAGAGCTTTTTCAACCAACTGGATTCATAATAATAAGCCATGCATGCTTCTTTATACAACCAGACCCAATATTTCTCCCAAAGGAATAGAATTAAGAAATATAGTACTATATGTTCTCTTTCCACCCATCACACTGCCAACCGAGCCAACATCAAAATATCCATGGAATTTTAGATTCTGGTAATGTATCTCCGACTATAGATAAGAGAATCGTAGAGACATCTCAACAAGAAACTATCCAATATATGAGGCTCATCAATAGATTGAATTGGAGTATTTATAGTGAGGGCATATGATAGGTGTTTATCAAGAACATCAAGGATGCCACAAAAAAATTATATATCTAAACCAATAGCTTCTCCATCTCATCATACATTTAAGGGCAGGAAATAGTGCATCAAGGCTAGGTCTTCCATATTGAATTTAAAATTCAACTTCCTCTTACATTGATAAATGAGAGGGTCATCATATATTAAGTAGACATCATCAACAAATGTATATTTACAATCCAACCGATATATCTCGTACATACCTCCCTTTGAATATAGGGAAAGTGGCATTTCCAAAACATAATCATTGAGTTATCTGCAATCTACCCCTTTCCTATTTTTACCCTTAGGTCCATGTACCAAAGTCATTAGTCATAATCATGTAGATTCCATGTAACCTCTAAGGTAACAAAGATATATCTCAAGCCATCATCAAAGTCATCATACTCAGTTTTCATGAATTTCCTTCATCAATAATCATAAGGCAAGAAAAGTCTTGGATCACTTAGAAGAGTCTTCCTCTTGCTGCCCCAAAAGAATTTCACTGCTCTAACTTCACACTTCCCAAAAGAATCTACTACCCAAACTTCATACTTCCTAGAAGAATATGTTACCTAGACTTCATACTAGCCAGAAGAAACTTCTCTATACCTAGAAGATAATGTCCGAGAAGAAACTTCTCGCTTCTCTTTTGTTGCTCCTTCTTCGCTCTCCTTTTAGCCCTCTCTTTGTGACTTTCTTATGCCTTCTCTTCGCACTTTTCTAGTGAATTCTTGTTCAAATTATGTGTCTCCAAATGAGGCCGAGTAGGGCTATATATACTCTTCTTGGCTTGACCTTTAGTCTGATTTCATCTAGTAGCTCCTTCATTGTTTGTAGGCTGACTTGAAGAGGTTTGGCGACAAGTTCTTGGAGGATACTTTACATAGACAATATTGACCTTTTACAAAGTGTAACATGACTTGATTTACATGAAAATGACTCTTTTATGACTAGATGAATAAACCCTAAAGACTCTCAATGGGATTCTTGACTAAAAAATCCCTTGCCCATGAAATCTATGAAGCATGTCAATATAATAATTTCATTTTTTCTTATTTTCATCTCATTACATAAAATCATAATTACATGTCATTATGAAGATTGTACCTAGTTACACTTTTCAACACTTCCTCTTAACTAGGGAAGTTTTCATAATGGTACCTTGGACTTTATCAATATGAAGAATCTCTCATAAGAATAATTCAGATTTGTAACTCATTTGTATAGAATCATACCAACCAACATTATTATATAGCAAGGCCTTGACTAACAACTCTATCTCTCCACAAGATCAGATCACAATGTTGGTGAGACCAATGATTTATAGACATACTCATCATTGTCTCTCTAGGAACATACCCCACCCGAGTTTTCTCAAGATATGTTCCATAAGGACTATTCTTTTCTTGGAATCCCCAGTCCCCAAAAGAATATCAGTCCTCCATGACTACTCTTTCCTGGGATTCCCTATCTCATCCCATAAGAGCATTAGATGCAAAATGATTACACAGTCCTCCGTTTTGTCTTCCTAGGTGAATAATAGAATAACATGTCTATCTCTCCTTTTCAAACTAGGAGGTTTTATTCCATCAAAGGAATGTACTCATTCTTATCACAGAGGAATGTAACTAAGCTTCTGACTTAGGAATTTTCAAGTTTCTTCGAAGTAAGAAACTTCTTCTCAGGCTCCCACTTAACGAGGGACCTATAGGAGCTCTTCATGTGGAGATCATAAAAAAATCATCTGCATGAAGAACTCCTTTCTTCGATGTCATGAATTTATTCTACAATAAGGATTCTTCATCCTTTGGGAACTTCTATATGTAGGGCATAGATCATTCATCACTTTTGTTCATGAGTCAATCATGTCCTCAAATCATCAAAAAGTGATCATTATATTTTCCTTCTAGATTTTATTTATTTCATTCTTCTTTCATACCACATTTCTGGAAGGATATTATATACTTCTATATGGTTTGCTTGGAATTCATTCACGAATCTTCCCTTTAACAATCCTACATAATCTCATCCAGATGCTAGTTAAAAAATAATCAATGAATACTTCAAATCAGAGTTACCTTTGTGATGATATTTCACCATGACATATTCCTATAAGTATTAGCATCCAGCATGCAGATTGACACATCTCCCACAGATATTCAGTGTTAAGGGTCCCTATCTTTTTCCAACTTCCATCAGAGTCGTCACAACCTTTCGGGAGATATTCCTAGTCAAATCTTCTTGGACTTCAAATGTTGAATTCCTTCTATCATCGTTGTATATTATCATGACCTCTTCCTCTCTTTTCTCACACACTTCATATTTAGAGTTCCTTGATTTTAGTCAACTTCCTCATGATTCATATATTATGTTGATTTCATCTAGTGTGACTTATGTTTTTCTGCAATTCTTTGAAGGAGGAGATCCTTTCTTTTCTTGATCAGATTTCCCAGGATGGAACTGATCCATATTATGACATGACTTTTACCATAATCTATTTGAGCATACATACCTCATATTTCTTTCGGTCATCTAGAATTCTTGTAGAAGCTTCATTCGAAAGGATTTTATCCTTCAGACCTTCTTTCCTATTGTGTCATCATATCATCATTCCTTGAATCCCACGAGTTCGAATTCCTGATGAAAACCTTTTGCTTCCTTTCTACATTGGTGAATTCTTATTAGAGAAATTCGAGGATGTTTCATATCCTCACCTAACAAATGTTTTCTTTTATGATGATCCAAGTCAATAATGACCTTTGCTTCTATAAGTATTAATGAGGTTTCCTAAGATATTCCTATTTTTGAAATCAGTAGGAGTTGTACCAGACATACTTTCTACTTCCCAAGTCACGAGCTCTTACCTATAATTCTTTTATCATGATGCTTCCTTCTAATATAATGCATCCTATTTGATTTACATTGCTTCCTATCTATAACTTACAAGTGAAAGAAACATTTTAATGAAGAAGATCATCTTAGTCATTTTTTTTCTTCTTCCTTCTTATTCTTCTTTGTCTCGGGTTCTTTTACTTCCTTAAAAGAATAGTATTCTTCCCCGTCCCTCTTGTGATTAGGAGAGTCTTTTATGTAGTGTCCAAAATTGTGACAACCATAACATCTTTATTTATCCATGTTCTTCTTTTTCTTCTTTGGAGTACCAAACTTTCCAATTTTTTCTTTTCATCTTGACACTAATTGTTTCCTTATCTTCGTTCTTTCATCACTTTCATTCTTCATCCTATATTCTTCTACCTTGTAGAGAGACCATCACCTAATGAATGGGATATCTTCCTCTTCCCTAGTGGAAATGAGGTTACCTTGTTCATCAGTTAATGCATTCAGAATAGCGAATATTATTTCTTTATCATATACTCTTCTCCTAGGTCTTTCATTGTTCTTTTGTTTGAGATTCCTTAGAGAGGCATGATGATATCTCTTCATCCTTCGATAATTTTAACTTATGAAGATCAGATCTAAGTGACAATATATTTTCTATCATGCTTCTAGAGAAAAGTTCTTCGAGTTTATCATATATTTCTTTGGATGTATCTAGCTTGGCTACATAGGAAATAAGTGAATCTTTGATGGACTCTTTGAGATCCCTTTCCATGTATTTAGACAATGTTATTTCTTCATATGGCTTGGATACCTTCCCATGAACATGAGCAATGACTTCATTTACTTCAAGGACAATGTCTATCCTTCTTTTCCAAACAATGAAGTTTGATATCCCAACCAACTTTTTATCTTCCTTAAAACATGAAGTCGCTTTTACCAGATTGTATTATAATAAGAGGTACTTACTTGTGAAGATCGAATCTTCAACTTGACGATGAGCTTGTTTGCTTGATACTTCAAATATTTTGGTGAGGGAGGACTGCCTTCTATGAGATATTTTCTTCAAGAGAGAGGACTAGCTTTTGATTTTTCCTTTGAAGATTTGATGATATCTAAAGTGATACTACGGTTTCTACTTCCTTCTTGAAGATGATTTCAAGACTCTTGCTTTTGATCTAGTGTTTTGGTTTGATGAAAATATAGATATCCTTGTTTCTTTGATTCCTTCTTTGAAGATCAATTCTTGAGTGTCAGCCTTCTTTACCTACCCGTTCTTGTCGTCAACACCTAAACTCTTATACCATGTTGAGAAATCTAGGGCATGAAATATTAAAAATTCCTTTGCCTGATAATTGCTTGTGATATGGTTTTACTTATTAACTTATGATCATAGATTTGTTATCTTATTAATGTGTTTTATTCATCAAGACAATTATCAATAAATAAAGGCAAGTGACACAATATATAGGCTTCTCCAGCCAAGGCCAAAACCTCTCACCTCTTGAGAGGAAAACCCGACAAATTTTGTCTTCTAGATCTTCAATTGATAAGTTCCAAGGCCATGACATGGACCCTTGACTATAGTATCCTCCCAAGAACCTTTTGACCCACCTTGATGTTCTGCCTCTTCCTTCCTTTGCCCTTCCTCCTAGAGAAACCCGGTCTCTATTTATTATGCTGCACCTTCACAACTTCCCTATAGAATCTCGGTCTCTAGGTCTTTTAGAGAGAAATTCAGTATTTTCTTTGATCACTTAGAAGAGTCTTTCTCTTTCTACCCCAGAATAATTTCACTACTCTAACTTTTCACTTCCCAAAAGAATCTACTACCCAGACTTCATATTGCCCAGAAGAATATGTTACCTAGACTTTGCACAAGCCAGAATAAACTTCATTATACCTAGAAGATAATGTCTCGGAAGTAACTTCACACTTCTCTTTTGTTGCTCCTTCTTCGCTCTCCTTTTAGCTCTCTCTTCGTGACTTTCTTATGTCTTCTCTTCGCACTTTTCTAGTGAATTCTTATTCAAATTATGTGTCTCCAAATGAGGCCAAGTAAGGCTATGTATGCTCTTCTTCACTTGACCTTTAGGCCGACTTGACAGCTAGAGTTTAGGCCGACTTCATCTAGCAGCTCCTTCATTGTTTATAGGCCGAATTGAAGAGGTTTGGTGACAAGTTCTTGGAGGATAATTTACATAGACAATATTGACCTTTTACAAAGTGTAACATGACTTCATTTACATGGAAATGAATCTCTTATGACTAGATGAATAACTCCTAAAGACTCTCAATGGGATTCTTGACTCAAAAAAACCTTGCTCATGAAACCCATGAAGCAAGTCAATATAATAATTTCATTTTTTCTTATTTACATTTCATTACATAAAATCATAATTACATGTCATTATGAAGACCGAACCTAGTTACACTTTTCAACACATCTAGCCTTCAATCACGAGCTTCTATACAATAGATGATACTTCCCACAAGGCAACTGCAACAACAAACTTCTAGGAAGCTTTCTTTAGGTCAGAGAGGAAAACTCTGAAGAGTCATCATGGTCCTTCTTTAACCAAGGTGAAGAAATCCTCCCATGATATTATCCCAAAACAACTGCATTATCCTTCATCTTTGGATGACTGCTACCAATGCATCAGATTACCCAATCCATGATGAGGAGGGGTCCTTCACATTTAGACATCCATATCCATATGACCATTCTTCATAGGATATTGGCTCAACACATCAAAGTGCCTAATGACCCAAACAAGATGACAAAATTAGGGCCTTATACTTATCATACCTGTTAAGACATAAAATCTATCATGCACTTTCTTCAAGGCACCTCTATTTTCGTGTTCATAAGGATTGTTATAAGGAACCGCTCTAAAGTGCCATGCACTTCTTCTCCTAGCTGCTAGAATTCCAAGGGTACCAAAGGTTCCAACATAAAGGTGTTGCATGAACTTCCATTGCTTTAGATGCTAGACAAAGATATAAATGGTTTTTATTGATCTTTTCAACAAGATCTCATCAGCTGCTATGTATATTCTCACTTTCCTCCTTGAGTGGAATTATTCTAACAACCTTTGACCTTTGATTAGGGCCTCAGACTTCAATATATAGAATGCTTAGAGTAGAGATGTATAAGTATCTTTACTCATACAAATTATTTCAAGGAAAACTTCGCTGGGGTTTGGAACAAATTGGAGACACAAAATCATTTCTTTGCTGAGGCTCGACCTTTCTACAAAAGGGAGTAGAATTTTCCAAAACATTAGGCCAAACCAAGGCACCAACTCCCTCTTAATATATTGATCCTTTTCACAGTTTAATTTTGCATAAGATATGAAACTGTACTGAGGATCTCAACCTCTATATCATAGATCTACACTCTAGAAGATAATGTATCATGGAAATCAACAAAATATTATAAGTTTAGACCAACTTGGCTCCATGTGCCATATGTTGTAAGTTGTGAAAAATATTTGGCTTTCTCCTAGACATACAAGACTTCATAATAGGGCTCCTCACATTTCATGTTTTCATATAGGGATGATATGAATCCTATGTAACTGAGGATATTTCTTTGTAGGCTCTTAACCTTGTTACCAACCAACACACCCAAGAGCTTTTCTTTTGATGCTTAGAGAACAATGAGAATGTCGGCCCATTCAAACACCCTTATTAGGTTGGCTTACTTAGTAGATAGAGATTATATATTATATGAGACCAGGTCATAGTTACTCGAATTTTCTACCACATGAATGCACATTACAACAATGGCCCTTACAATGGATTCTTCAATCATATGGATAAGCTCAAGATTACAAGGAGGACTTGACTCCATGGCAGGATTTCCCAACTTACTCGACTCCTTCATGAAGAGCTTAATAGGACTGTAATAGAACTCGGGTTCTTGGGAAAATCTCAACCAAACTGTTTCCTTATAATTTGTCCTTCATTAGGTACTGACATTTAGTTATGAGATTATAATGTAGATGCATAAGTAGGACTCAGGTCCCTTTGAAGGCGAATTTCTGGGCTTCCAAAACTGAGGCTCGAATATGAATCCTTCTTGCTAGAAAAAAAAAGCATCTGATCCTAAGCTAGAGAATTTTCAGAACTGAATCTTCTTTTGTTTCCAAATAAGGTCTTTTTCAACGTAGTTCCATAACTATGTATTTCCTGCCTTTCAATGTAGTTTCAGGTCTTTTTCCTTCCTTCATGCTTCTAGGAGAAAACAACATGGGAAAAAGATGACAACGGATTCAAGTTCGACCATCCATATCTTCAAAACTTCAGTCTTTTCAAATGAACCCAGAATTGTGCCTTAATGATTGTAGTTGCTATAGGATTAAAGCCATAGGTCCTTTCCAAAGCTTATTTCAAAGAATGTCAATAGTGACACCAGCCCTCTTCTCAACTGAATTAAAGAACATACCTTTTGGATTTCTAAAGAGACTTGGATCTTTTACTAAGCTCTTCTCAGAGTCCTTGTTTGCTAAAAAAGGCTTAAAGGCTTAACACAAACTTATATTACTTCAATATAGGATTGCTTCCATTAATTGTTGAAGCATTTGCAATTATGATTACCATATTCAGATTTGATTAGCGGCCTTCATGAGCTATTGATCCTAGCTCTAACATATACCCAAACTTGAATTCTTAGCTTCTTTAGAGACCTTTCATGATTGCTAGGGCTTGCAACAAGATACTTCTTCTTCATTCTAACAATCTCTTTCTCAATGGAAACTTGACAACTTCTCTTGTGATTGAATTCCTCCTCTTGCTTGGGCTTGTCCTCACCTAGGTATGATACCATGTTAAGTTTATCTTAACATGTTCTTTACTTAGGAAAATTACTTTATTAATCCATTAGCCAATTATTATTCCATTAGAAATCACATTAATCAATATCATATGACAGTAACTGGTGAAATAACAACAACCATAAATGCAAAAGACAAGCCAAGACAAGAGGACACCATGATTTAGGCTTAAATCCAGGGAAAAACCCCACAAGGGAGAAAACCCACATATATTTTCTTCTTGATAATATCAAATGTTCAGAGAGAGAGAAATCCATAAGTACAATGATACAATAGTCAAAGTAAACAAACAAATTGACTTTCCTAATAGAAGATCTGAACATCTTTGAACCTAGGTCAATTTGATGACCTCTTCCATCTCTGCAATTCTATCTCTAGTCAATAGAAGCCAAAAATAGTAAAAAAACGAACCCTAACTAACAAAGTTCAATGGTCAATGCATTAGCAACAATCCATAAAGGAGCTTGGTCAAAGGTGAGAGAAACTCGCCTTTCTAGCCAATCACAATGCAGTCAACGTAGCCACAAAATCAGGTCAAACTCAATCAACAGGGTCAAACAGTGTTGCAGTCAAATATTCCTTAGAACTCCAGTCAACCCTGCAGTCAACGTAGGTCAAATATCACATATTAACTCAATATTTGTGCCTACAAGTGCGACCTAGCTGGCAGAAACCAAATCCACAAAAAACATAGTCAAAGGAGAAATCATATTCAACCGCAAGAAATCATAGAAATTATAGTCAAATAGATTTGCACGTGTAAAGAGGAGAGAGAAAAGTCACTTTCCAAGAAGAGATGTCAAACTTCCCAATAATGTGAGGAGAGAGAAGAAGATGCGTGTTTGTGGATGTGCCAAAATGATCTCAACTCAACTTGTATTTATACAAGTTAATGTGGGTCAAAGGTCATCTCTCTTGGGCTTCATAAGCTTACATGATAGTGGGGATGACCTTGAAAAAACCATCTTTGTGGGCTTGAATTCAAAAATACATTTATGCTTGTTAGAAGCCATCGTGCTTGTTACCCACCACCTGTGGGTAGTGTATATAGGAGAAATGTTTTCTCCTAGATGGTCCTCAACTGACAGGAAGCAATCACTTGGAGCCACCAGATAGCTCAATGTGCCATTATCTTTGCCACCTAAGCCAACCATGTGGTCCCTCGACCACTTATCATGAATGTATCTTTGAATGTGGGCCTCCCGACCCCAAAGGTATGGCTTGTCATTGGCATAGTTGAGTAATTTTCCTTACTTGTCATGGGCACTTTTGGGCATGAATTGGTTGGGGGATTTGGTGGAAAGATTGGGTTAGGCTTGTATTCTAATCTCCACTACCTGATTTCATGGTTACCCTTGTATCCTAGTCCCATGGGATCTCCTTTACTGACCATTTAGCTTCTGGGTTGGCACTACATGGGAAATCCCAATTTTGGTTGCATGGTCCCGCTTCTCGATACCACCTACATCACTCCTATTCCACTCATTTTAGCCACATTCATCTAGTTTCCCATTCGGATACACATGTGTCCACTAGGTCCACATAAGGTTAGCTTCCCCCTCCCCTTGTCCACCCCTTGGGTTGGGCTTAGAACAATGCCCCAAAGGTTGATGCAACTAAGAAGAGAAAGAAAAATCATAATTTGGCCACTCTAAATAGGAAATGTACCACAAAATTGAAAATATGGTTGAGACATACAAATTTATCACATGGGAAAAAGCCAAACATGATCTCTACCTCTTATTCATGGCCGTCACCCTAGTTCCTATGGGCCCTACATGAGCCCCCTCTATCATTAGGGAATCCATGATTGTCCCAACCCTTGGTGGGCGATGAACCAACCCACCTTGAGGGGGTATTCACTGTTACATATTACACATCATGCTCTCATCCCCTAGAGCCTTGAGCAGTTATAAAGAAAAATCAATAAAAGGAAAAATGCATATGAAGAAGGGTGGAAAAACAAAGGCCAGGGTAACTCATGTACCATGATTTTCACCCTCCTACACTCACATACCCAGGTGTGGGTTTCCCTTATTATAGTTACCCATGAACCATGGCATGTGGTCTAGATGATTTCCCCTAATCCCCACTCCGCTCCATTATTATATCATTTGCTACCTACCATTTGACAGATATACCACGAACGTATCACCCCCTCTAGATGTTTAAGCCACCTAATAGGGTCCTTGAATAACCCCTTATTGAGCTTGGAGACATTTGTAAATACCAAATCTCACTATGGAAAGGCGTGCCACCATGAAGTGCCCCATTGATTCCATGACTTATAAGATCTTTTACTTAATTATTCTAATGATTTGTTGTATTGTAGTTGGGGATGCATTAGATCTTATGCAGAATTGTAGGTGGATCTCCATTTAGGGCTTGGTCTTTTTATACGAGGTCCCAGCCCTCCAGAGGGACACATTGACACTTCTAGGGTGAATGTTGAGAGTCATGGGCATCCACCATAATTGAGATTACTTCATGGATCCCCAACAACATTCGTTGATTTCTCCTATTCCACCTTTTGGATGAGGATGATGCACCTCGTTCACCATGCCTAATTGGCTCCATGGATGTACCATACACTTGGAAGATGTTCCAGGATCCAAAGGATCATTCCTCGTTGTAGAGGGAAGTCTTATGTCATCATTCCATCCCTTACATATGGTCTATAAGTACTTCCGATCTATTTGGAGACCCATGAGGATGACCTTGTTCCCCCACACCCACTTCGGAGCACCAAAGATTCTTGCTTGAAAAACAAGGGGCCAACCCCTTGTTCACTATGATGGGAGTCCATTTCTACATCATGGCACCCTTTGGATTTCATTAGGCCTCCTTAAAGGCCCAATGACTCACTTTGTTGATCATTCAAGCCTCTTGAGAGCCTTATTTATGTATTATTGAGTTATTTGGTGGGTTTGTCACAAAAAATTATTGTTATTATGCACATTATTTTATTTTAGGGGCTCAATTAGGATAATTTAGCTAAATCGAACTCATTAGACATTGTATAAACATATCAGAGTTGATTCATTCTCTCATCATCACTTGGATGGGATCATTCTCTCTTGTGATATTTTTGCTATGCTTCTTGGAGGACGAATTTGGGTGAATGTATGAATTGTGATGTTTGGATCTCTTTCATTTTGTCTTGGAGATTCTCTATTGGCATATAATGATGATTGGATATACTCTTTCTTACATGTAAGTATTGTTTCAATGCTATTCTTGTTACTTCTTATATCACATACATATTGCTGGGGCTTTTCACTATACTAGGCTGAAATTTACTTCTTTTCTTATGCGAAATTGTGGAAAATTGTTCTTTTATAGTGTTGCATCATGTTATGGGCCATGTACGAATGAGTGAATATTCCTAGAGATGTTTCATCGAAATTCTATTCCAATAAGTCATCACATATTGCATCAAAGTGTAAATACCTTGAAGTAATTGTTCTCATGCTCTAATGCCATGCAAAATTGTTCTAGAATCCTCCTTAACTAAGTGAATTCATTTCAAGCATTTTAATCTCCTTGAGTCCATCATCCCCAAAGGATTAGGCATTGATCCTCTATTGGTGATCACTCAAAATCGTATTTTTCTCACCTTTCTCTCTTTCTTTCTAGGCCTAGCCTCCATAAGTGACCTAGGGCATCAATTCCTCATATTTCACCCATCCAAAAAGTTTGATCTCTTTCCCTCTACTGCGATGGTGTGTCTCCCAGCTTCCCTCCAAATTTGAAGCAATTCTGACAGAGGGATTTTGAGATATTTCAATCCGTAGCTCCGAGATCGATTCTTGCCTTTGGTTTCCTTTGGTTAGTGACCTCATTGGGATCATTGCATCAAGTTCAAATAAAATTTCTCCGTTGATCCCTTTTTCCTCCTCAATTAGGTCATGCACACCTTTTATGGATCAATTCCACCACCTTGACGTAATTTTCGGTCCACTTGGTCTCATGTGGTCCCATTTCTTATCAAAGCCAATTCTTAAAACACCATTTAGAAACCAAGTTTCCACAAGGATTATGAGGTCTAGGAATCTCCTTTATAATTCATATGTCCAAATCCTAGCCTTTAAAATCCTCCTAACCTTTCCTAAAGGCCCTTTGAACTTTCTTTTTAAGCAAGAAAGCCACATATTTGAGCCTCTCTTGTGAATAGGATTTTTGGGATCATCTTTCATTCTATCTTTGATATATTCATCATCGTGTTCCTTATTATACTAGGTCTCCTCCCATTAGTGAAATTTCATAAAGAGTAGGAAGCCTTAACTGAGGTGACATTGGGCTATAGCTCCATTGTTTCCTTTGACCTAGTAGTCGCCCTTTAGGATCTTCTCCTAGAACCCCTGCTATTTTGAGTAGTAATAGTGCCTTAGGTTAAAATTGATCCTCTCGAGAAGAGGAATCCAATGCCATCATCATCTCATGAAAATGATCTATATGTAGTGGAATTGGACCTTAGTTGTCCATGTTTAATATTGTGTTTAGTGGTGTTGCTTCTTTATCATGGCTGATCATTGATAATTTTGTAGTAGTTATACCAATGTCTAGAAGGCTTCTATCCAAACCAATTGCAGCGAGGCCTAAACTTTGTTTTGGTTCTTTATTACTTGCATTTGACTCCTGCAATCATTAAATGTTGTCATTTGTAAAGAGCTATTTTTCACAGATTTTGATATCTATTCATATTGATTCAAGGTGTCTGAACAATTATTTTGAATGGACTCAATGGAGAATTTTCATTTGATTTTATTATCATGTGGTTTAATTTTTATTTTGTTCTTCAATGTTTTGTGAATATTTTTAAATCTTATTTTAAATACCATTTATTTGTTACTCATTTTCTTGTATTTGTTGTATTAAATTGTATATTTCAATTACAACAATTTAATTAAGCTATTTTTTGAGTTGTAAAGTTATCTTAATTATTGTGCTTATTATCATAATTCATTTTAATTTTTGTAATATATTTATTGTAGTTTCATTTTATTTTGTTTTGATTATATAAGTGGTTATTCACAAGGTTATAATATCCTGAGTTACGTTCCCATCTTTCTTGGTCTATCCCACCTAGAATTCAAAAAATGTTGCAAGAATAACTTATGCCATTTTTACCAATCAAAAATATTGTTGTGGGAATTTATGATAAAAAAACATATCAACTCATATTAACCAATAACATTCTATACTTCACATTTAGCATATTACATTCAAGAATTTTATGTTAATTTATGACTAAAACTATGTTTTTTTCCCAAAGAAACAAAGCTTGTGTTTCTATTTATAGGAAAAATAAAAATACATTGTGTAGATGTCATAGCCTTCATATGGATCTGTGGCCTCCAAAAAATAAATATGAGGACTGCTATGTCCTCCCAGTGTGTTCCACCATTGTAAATTATCATGTGTTTCATACTTATAGCATGTTGGGTAATTTAATTTATGGTTAAATTACTTGCATTAAATAATCAAACCAGGTTTCATGTTATTATGAAGCACATTTGCACTGTATATACTAAGAAACTAACTCTTGACGCTATCGCAAGAGGGGTGGGTCATTAGTTGTAACAAGAAAGAAATGTTAAATTGATATTTTATTATTATTATTATTATTACAAGTGTTTCATTAGTAAAAAGAGCATTATAGTTTTCTTTACCATGTGCACTAGTCAACATTATTGGAATAGCTTCCCTATGCTCCTCTTCTAGTACAATGTCCTCATGTATGACACTCTCTACCATTGAAAGGGCTCATGGTGTTTGTATGTTGTGGTGTGACCTCTACCGAAAATTCATATATAAGAATTTTTTTTTTTATTAGATAATGTAGAAGTTAAAAAACAAACATTCATAATTGAACTTATGACATAAAAAAATCACTTTAAAATATGGTTATTACCTAACATCTCTGAAGATGTTGGTTGAACAGGTTGATCATATATTTAATCTCAAGAGTTTTATTTATATGTGAATCAAGCGAACAAGCTATCCGTTCGTTCTAACCACCACCTTATTGATTGTTATGGTTTGGTCAGGAGAAATGAATGACTCAACATCATCAAACCAATCAGGATCAATGTTGTCATGTCCCTAGACTACATATTTCAAAAAAGGAAAATAAATTGATTATACAAACAAATAATCAATCTCACATTAAGTTATTTCAATTATCTAAACAAATAATCCCTACCTTGTTTTCAAACCTTACCAATATGTCTGAAATATATCTTCAACGAAAGAAACCATTTTATTTTCCTTTCGTAAATATTTCTCGAAGTGATGCTTGGACTCAAAAACGCCCATTCAAATTAAGTGGGGAATTTTAGATACACAATATTTTGGATTTTTTGTTATACATAATTTGGAGGTACATGAAATGAATAGTCTTAAGGAACAATAGTCCCCCATGGAACATGAAGAAAGAGGCAATTTTGGGTCTATTTTTTCTCTATTCCAAATTGATGCTCCCAATCCCGATATCTCTATTTTGCAAGAGCTTCTATAGGAGAAATATAGAAACATTGAAATATACTGTCTAGGCCATGTTGATGAAGCTCATCCAAGGAAGCAACAAATCATCCTCATGAAAAGGAGCAACCTTTTCTATTGAGGAAAGACTCTCTCATTCAAAAGAAGGTCATTCAAGAAGAAGTGCTAATAAATCTTCTTCAACCATAATCAAAGCAATCAAGGTGAAGATTTCATCTTCACAATCAAGTAAGTATATTTTCATTCTATAATCAAGTTTGGTAAAATGAATTCATGATTTCAAGCACATCTATAGGTTGGATGGGTCATCAATATTCATTGCATGAAGGATGAGGATAGACATAGTCACCTAAGTAGATAAATTCATTGAACATATCAAAAGGTCTCCTCTGAATTCATGGAAAGGGATACTTACGAAAGATCCCCTCATATAGCAACATTAGAGACATCAAAGATGTGTATATGATAAACTCATTCTCTGAAGGTGCAATGAAGAAGGTCACATGAAATCTTATCTACATGAAAGTAAAGGTATCTTCATAAGGTCTCATCTATAATATCTAGGAAAGGAGATAACCATCACTGATCTATAATGCACTAACAGATAATCAAGGTAACAAATATCCATGTGATAATAAAGTTACCTCATTCGAAAACTTATGGTCTCTATACTAAATAGAGAAAGACAAGTTGATGGAAAAAGTATTGAAGGTTAAAGGACTAAAACATGTGCAGAAAGGAAAGGGAAGTTTGGTCCTCAAACAAATTATGGAAATATTATGGAAGCTCATATCACCATATAGATGAAGGAAGATGAAGAAAAGGGCCAAGGAAAGAGGGAGTAACAGATCTATACTATGATTGAGATAGTATCCTCACAAAAGGGTCCTATCATAAGCTTCTGTTATAATATATGACAACGATAATAAGATGCATCTTAGCATCATGTTTATTAGAAACAAAAGCTCGTGACATCACCATGGGAATCATGAAGGACAAAGTCCATGGCAGACAAACATGTAGGCTATTGCTCTTAAGAATCTCATTGAACATTGCAGGAAAGGAAGAAGTTATCTAGGATAAGGCTCATCATACATCAAAGGAAACATTTTCCAGATGGGGATATATAAATATCTTTAAGATTCTCTGATAGAATCCTCATTGAAGGGATCACTAATCTAGAGGATAATTAAGTGTTTCAACAAGAACTCCAACTTGTGGAATTCATAGATGATGTTATGGTGACATATGAAAAGAAGAAGATCAAGGGGTTGAAGACACTCCACTCAAGGAAGTTGTTGAAAGAAGCCTAAAGGTAAAATAAGGTATGTATGCTTGTGTTTACTATTATAATGTCATGTCATATGGTTGCAGGTAACATGGATCATTACTTCTATCTTAAGAAACATGATCAAGAGGAAAAGGATCTCCTCCTCTGAAAGGATGCAGGAAGGCATAAGAGACACTAGATGAAATCAACATAATATGTCTACAATTAAGAAACTATGATTAAAGAACCTGGGAATGGAATGTGTGGAGAAGGAAGAGATAGTGAGATAAGAAACCCTGGTGAAGGTGATCAACATCTAAAAGACTAAGAAGACTTAACTAAGAAATCTCCTAGAAAGATATGAAGACTTTGATGGAAAAAAAAAATGAAGATCCTTGACAATAGATATATTTGGGAGATGTGTCAACATGTATGTAGGATGCTGATACCTACAAAAACATGTCATGATGAAGAGCTATCTTGTAAGGTATGATTTGATTTATTATTATGTTTTGATTTCTTGAATTATATCTGGATCAGTTCATGCAAGGCTACTAAAACAAGATTGTAATTACAAGTTCAATTAGCATTCTGTTAGGATATTCCAACACATAGGAATAGTTAAGTATAACTTGGTCTAGTATAGAGTTAGGTAAAGTGTGTTTCTTTACTAAGTACATTTGTAACTTACAATCCGACGGTCACGATATGTAGTGATCCGACGGTTCATTCTCTCTTCGGTATTAACGACACTTGATCCATGGCTTAACACCCGATTGGTCCATGAATTCTATTTAAAGCGCATGGAGGGTCATTTGCAGGTTAACCATTCACGAGAGAAGCTTATGTAAATTTTCATTCTTTATAATAAATTGCCTGAAGTGGTCGCGTTGGCTCAAGCCGTGGACTGTTTCCCTCTTTGAGGGTTTTAACCACGTCAAAATACTGGTGTATTGATTTGTGATCTGTTTTTGAGCGGTGTCCTTTGGTGTTCTGTCTGAGGAACTTACCCTGTAAATTCCTACATGGTATTAGAGCTATTTGAGGGCCGCGTCCGTTGGTGATCCAAATCTGAAGCCGGTACAACTGCATCTGACTTCCATCTCCTATATCTGTTGTTTCTGACTGCTTTCGGGCCGAGAGGACTGCTCTGTTATTTTAGGAGCATCTGTTCCAGTGAGGAACCCCTTTCGTTTCACGCG
>APFE031414103.1:69496-79630 GCA_000404065.3 Pinus taeda | reverse complement strand
ATAAAATGAAATGAAAATACTTTTAATTAAATTTTAAAATATTAATAATGCAACAAAATGACAAACTATTTGACAAAATGATGAACGACCAACGAGTTGCATCCTGGGTTTTCGTCTAGAATTTAACTAATCAAGTCTTTTCACCCTACGCATGAGTTGATTTCATTGCCACCGAGGTTTTGGATTTCATTTTAAATTCGTATCTCTACCAAAGAAAATAGATATGCCAAACAAATTCACCACCAATTTATCATTTTATAAAAGAACGTTTATATTGTTGAGTTGGGAGACCATCAAATTTTTATGTGCAGGTTGATTGAGCGATGGGAAAAATCAAGATTGTGTTGATCCGTTCAAGGCTACATTTTCACCAACACCCATAACTTGTAACCGTGCTCTCCCCCTGTTTTATTTATTAAGTTGTATGCTCTCTACCCATTGTAAGTTATGCATAGGGTTTTTGTTTGATTTGTATGCATTTTTATGTGATTTATTTGCTTTATATTTTATATGTTTTTTTGGGGGTTTGGTTTTGTATTGTTTATGTTTTGTTTTTTTTAATGTTTTATGTTATTTTATAATATTTTATTTTATTTGTTTTATGTTTTTATTCGTTTTTTATTTAATTGCATTTTGTCTTTATTTTTTTACGTTTTATTTTTAATTGTTTTTTCTATTAATGTTTGTTTTTAATTTATTTTTTTATTTATTTGTTTCTATTGTTTAATTTTTTAATTTCTTTTATTAATTAAGAAAAAGGAAATAATTTAAAATTTTAGAAAAATTAAATTGTATTTTTTTTTTAAATCAATTAAAAAAATAAAACTTTTTTTAGGTCATTTTTGAGATAAATTTATGTGAGTTAGAAATCAAAATTTAAGTGTATTTTCAAAATGAATAGTGAATATAGGTCTCTAGTCATTTTTCAGATCTATGATTTTTTTTTTTGGAAAATTCCATTTTCAAGGGTAATATATTCAATTTTCCTTTCTATTCTTTGAGGTTGCAATAAGGCATGAGAAAAAGTGCATACTCAGAAATATCATTATTCTTTACACATTTGAAATCTGAATTTGAAAAGCAAAGTAAAGAATTGATCTCAAATCTCAAATTTTATCTCTTGAAATCCCACTTGTCTTCCTTCTTCACAAATATCCCTTCTCTTGTAAATCTTTCTACCAATGATTATTGATTGAGGTGGCTTTTACTACACCGCCAAATGAAAATTTCCAAGGAATAAATCAAAATTCAAAAACAAAAACTCACCAAGCTTGGGTTTATCTTCCTATTCTATCCCACTCTATTTTGAGAAAGAAAAACTCTTTTTTTTGTTTAAGGGTATGAGTATTTCCAATGAAACCATTTACAAATAAAGATCTCTAGTTGCTCGCAACCAAATTTGAAAAATATACCTCAATGTTTATTTGGATGTGAGAAACCATTTGTACGTTTGGATTAGGTGCCAAGATTTGTTGAAGAATGGAATAATGTTGTGGTTTAGTCACTTTTTGAAACCAAACTTCAATGCAGTCCTTGTTTTCCGAGAAATTCTAAATCGTCATTCTAGATTTCCTGTCCATAAATGGATTAAGATCAAAACTCTCGTAATACAAAAATTTATTGACATTCATTCATCTTATTTATCATGTTTTACACATGAAGCTAAAAATGAGTTTGAAATCTAAAAATACATTATACATTGAAAGCTAATGCCTATGTATACTTCCCCAACAACAACGCCAAAATGTAGGGTAATTTAATTATGAGTTAAATTACTTGCATTACATGTCAATCCAAGTTTGTATGCTTGTGAATTACACTTGCACAATATATGCTAGGCAATTAACTCTCAATAAAAAAGGAAATTAACCTATCGAAATGATTGCAATACTAAAAGAAAATTGATTAATGAAAACATCTAAATGAGCACACACATATGTTCTATCTCAAAGACTATATCTATCAAAGCATTGAATTCATAACTTGAATCAAATATGCTATTATAATTCTATACTATGAAAGCCTTTTGAAATTCTTTTGTATCAAACATAAAGGTAAATCCTATTCTATTTGACTCAGAAATTAATTTGATCTATTGAACATGAAAGGAATTCTAATCTATTGAACTTGAAAGAAATTCTTATCTATTGGGAGAAAATGACTTGAAATTAAAATGCCTAAAGCTTATTGAGATTATTGTTGTGTGCATATTAAATAGAGCTAATCAATCAA
The DNA here is from genome assembly GCA_000404065.3 of Pinus taeda. Taxonomy (NCBI): domain Eukaryota; kingdom Viridiplantae; phylum Streptophyta; class Pinopsida; order Pinales; family Pinaceae; genus Pinus; species Pinus taeda. Next base: position 77,398 of record APFE031414103.1, on the reverse strand, counting down.
ATTATCTATGAATCTGAAACTAAGAAACTTAAATGAAATGGGCATAAAATAACATAAAGAAAGCACATAGAAAACGAAATATCTAATTAAAAGACTTGAAATAAACTTTGTAGAAAATGAACACAAAAGAGAATAATTCTATCTTGTAGAAATGAAACACTAAAATACACTCATACTCATCATGTGGCCATCATGAAGTGCATGAGAGGTGGAAAGTTCAGGAAGTTATTGGTCAAACAACAAACATTATCATGAAAGAAAAACATATAAAAGGATTGTATTAAAATCAATAGTTTTCATAACATCAAGCATAAACATAACCAATCCTTAGCATTCCAAAACTTAACATTGAAGCATCAACATAGGTTTGAAACTTAACACACCTTTGAGAGGAGAAGGCACTCCCATTTAGACAAAACCTAATATAACTAATTCACAAATGTAGATCACGAAATATCTCCTGGATCCTCAAATATATCATGTGGTTACAACCATGTGTTAACATCTCTTCATATCTTCTCAGAAATCTCTCATAGCTTTGATAGGAGACACTTATGAAAACTTCCATGATTCTTCTCCATGAAGTGTGCTTGATCAATGATCTCAAATCTTCAAGAGTTTGAAGAAGAAAATCTAATTTGAGACTTAGGGGCCAAATATGACTCTATTGGAATATTCAAATAGGCCTACACACATCACAACCCCCTAACTCACAACCTCTAACTACATTGGGGTTTGGAGTCACCAGTGGCAGATTCCTTCACTATCGATAGTGGGAAACCATCATTTTCTTTTGATTGATAGATTATTCCAAGTGTTCAACTTTAGCTCATTCATTCACACTTGTTAGATTGTACTGGGTACCTTGACTCTCATTATCATTATCAGTGAATAGTCTCGCGTTTGTTAATGGTATACATCAATGACCGGTAATCAAACGATTTCTCATGTGGTTGACCTCAGATTATTCATTCCAATTGTATAGAAATGTACCACAGCAGTCGGTGAAGACCTTAGGTTGCATAAACATGTTTTAGTTCACTTGTCAGTTGCTCCAGTTGCTGCTAGTTGACACCGTCCACCTTATATGTTGTAGTTCTTCATAGCGACATCTTATATGTTGACATCCAAGTTGCGATGTAGTATCATTTTATTCCATCATGTTCATTTGTTACTATTGGGATCAATTTTTGACATCAGTGATCAGATTCATCCTTTAGCATCATTTATCGTCTTCTTATATGTGATATTTGGACATGTACTTTTCCAATCACGATCAGATGATCCATTATGTACTTTCAGTTCCTTTATATTAGTATACATATTGGATTCACTTGTACTTGATATGCAGACATGCTTTACTTTCTCTGAGCATGAGTATGCCCGCCTCAGATAATAGTTTCTTTCTGATCTCTTTTGACGGCTTGGCATCTTGAATTTTGGTGAAGTCATTCTCAGTCTCGAAATGATTCTTTCCATACACTTAATACATTTTGGCCATCATGTACCCCTTCTGACCTCATATATTAGGGGCCATCTATTATAGCACCATTTACCACTCTTGGTATATGTGATGCTTTGTTTATGGCCTAGGGCAACCCCTCCTTCCCGACTTGGTCCAAATATATAAAAAACAGTGTTTTATTCCTTGTATACTACCTTGCCCTAAGCTAAAATCATGTACATGCGGGTCAGTCAATACCTAGCCCGCGTATATGTATTAAAACACTTAAAAAATTTAAATTTACCTGTTGATTACCTCCTATTTCCAGTGGACCAACTGTTTCCCAACTATTTCCCAACTAAAAAACTAATTGGGAGAGGTATAAATAGACCTCCATGGGAAGGCCTTAAGGAGGAGCAGAGATAGAGTTATTATACTGAGATTATCCCTGACTAAGTCTGATGAATCTCTGTGTCTCATGCACTTCCCCAAGCTTCAGGAAACCCTTGTTTCGTTGATTATAGATATCCTTCCTTTTGCTTGAGATATCATGGTGTTGGTGATGGAAGAAGATTGTTGAAGTCTGGGATAGGACGAATCTGGAGAATGGTTCCACTTGGAGCCAGAGAGAGACTCAGGTGAATTCTCTCCATGTTATTTATAGCTTACTGTAATAAAATAAATGTTGTCTTATTTCCGAAATTAACTATGTTTATGCATCAAATTGTGTTTTAATTCATATATGAATGTCGTTTTGATGTATGATCAATCATCTGTTTATATGATATAAAGTCAATTTCATGAATATGATTTACTTCTATACTACTATGTATGATCGAATTGAATGGTTTTCAGGTTTGAAGAACATCAGGAGTTGCAGACGGTTTGAACCTTGCGGGACCTACTTAAACAAAGGAAATTTGGGTACGGTCACTCTTACGTAGTTTAATAATATAGGCATATTGCCTGAGCTGTATGCGTATTTCTTTTTGTAGTTTTCTTCTACTCTATTGGGGTTCTAACCCAAAGCCCTAGGGTGCTTTCACCCGAAATAGAATTGGCGACTCCAGTGGGGATAACAATCTTGTTATTCCTGGTTTGGGTTGTTCATTCTCAAGCAGGGCTCAGTCTTTGGTTTGCTTGTTGTTACAGTCTTATTTGGTCTACTAGAGTCTTAGGACTTAAGTCTAATATTTTGGATCAGACTTTTATTTTTATTTTTTCTTGCAAAATCTTTGTATATGCTCTTTACTTTATTTACAGTAGCGTATACATGCCTGTTTCTTTAAAGTGAACTTGCGTATACGCAAGTTTTCTATGTCAGAAGCGTGTGTGCACGCTTATGTGTTTGAACACAGTCACGTATGTAAATTTTTGCATTGTTTTTTCAAATCTTTCAACCCACATAGATTTTTTTCCTGGTCCTTTTAGTCTCTGTGTGGTCAATTGTTGTCTAAAGAATTTAATTATTCTGGAATCTTACTGTTTCGAAGTCTCTTCCTCATTGAAAATATTTGGCCTAGGTTTTCTTCTTTAGCGAGTTTGAAGTTCACGATTGTTCTGGTCCTCCATAACACGAGAATGTTTTCAGTTTCAGTGTCAAGCCTAGATTTCAAATCTACTTGCTTTGCTTCTTTTTGTGGCCTCGTAGCTTTTCTTGCTTTTTGAAAGTATTTTTGACAAATTTGGAAGTATTTCTTTCCTGGCTTCTTGGTCAGTTTGTCAAGCTCTTTGCTGCTATTTGGGTCATTTGGTACAAGTTGAAGTCTTTTTGCTCAAGTTGTCGTTCATTTTCGAGTTTGTAATTTGCAAAGACTCCTTGTGCTCTCTTTTTCGATCTTTTGAGTTTTAGTAGCATTTTGGTGTTTTCAAAAAGTTGTTTTGGTTGCTTCTTTAAAAAAGAAAAGATCTCAAAAAATTTTGTTTTTGTTTTTCTTTTGCCAAGTTTGGTTTACGGTTTCTTTTTATTTTTGAAAGTGAATTGCGATCTTTTTACAATTTGTCCTTCTTGTTTGGAGAGAATTTTGTGTTCAAAGTTTGTATCCTCTTCAATACTTAAGTTGGATCATTGTTAGTTATAAACAATTTCTTTTTGTCCTTCTTGTTTGGAGAGAATTTTGTGTTCAAAGTTTGTATCCTCTTCAATACTTAAGTTGGATCATTGTTAGTTATAAACAATTTCTTTTTCTTTTTGAGTTTTAATTAGGATCTTGCATCTCTATTATACCTTGCATTAGGGTAGTTTGCATTGTTAAAGCATTCATAGTCTTTTAGTTTTTGGATGTGTGAAGTGTGTTTCAAGAAAAGAAGAGAAAAAGTACTATGCTTTGTATAAGTTTCGTAGAACCCATATAGAGATCTCTTTTCATCAAAGAAAAAATGACTGCATGCATGTAGTTAGTTTTTCATTGATTTTTGTTGCGTTTTACAAACATCATTGGTTTCACTCCAATCTTTACCCTTGACTTAAAGAACAACCATTAAAATCAAGCGATTAATTAAAATAAACTAGAACTTTTATGTTGTCATCAGAATACACCAACAAGTTTAGGTTTATTAGGGCCTTGGATTAGGTGAGAGGAGAGTTAAATCTCCAAGGCCGCTCAAAATTACAAAACATAGAAGTTTGATTAATGAGCGAAATCTAATAGCGTTAGGGAGACCAAGAAAGCTCCATAATTGGGAGTATAGCACGAGGGAGAGTGAAGATAAGGACGAGAGATACCCCCTCTCTTACTTGTTGGATCCTGCCTCACGATTGTTCCGCCCGGATTCTGATACGAATTGGTGACCATAGTTTCCTATCCTAGGGATCACACAGGTGGCTGCGGAGGAGAATCTTGTGGCACCTGAGGTTCAAGTTGTATCACGTTCAACAATATTTCTGGAGGGTACCCTTGCGAAGCTTGGGTGCTTGCACCAACAAAGGTTGTTGTCTAGACGTCAGCGTAACTATCTCTAATACCTTCACTAGTAGGCTTGGGGCGTAATTACCTAAGTCTATTTTCGAAAGGCCCTTGTTATTAAATTTCTTGTATTTTGGTGTCCGGTCCTAATCACCCGGAGTGGAAATACTCGAGCGTTGTTTGATTGCTGATATCTTTAGGGACTTTTTAGTGAGTGTTCTTTGCTCATAGTCAGCCTACCTTTATAATTCTTTGAGTCTTTAAGTAGATGTTTTAAATAATTCAAAGTGGCCGATCGACCATCTCGACGGTTTAGGAGACTTCGTGGGCTATCACCTACGAGTCCTGAGCCCTCCCCTAGAAGGCATAGGAGAGATTCTGCCAGTGGTTTTCAACTAGTGGCAGCAGGAGCATCGGAGATTGATCCTCTTCTTGGGTTCATTGATTCATAAGATATGCTTGGCACCAATAGAGAGTTAGAGAGGAACACACCAGTTCTTTCTCGAGTAATTTTTCAGTCGGACGATAATATCGAAGTTGAAGAGATTTCAGAGTCAGTTGCGGCTTCGAATTCTCCTCTTCCTCTTGATCATCTAGACATTCTATTATACGTCGGAACCCCAACTCATAGGCCTTCGAGCCCAGGTTTACACCCATCTATTCCTTCGATGACCACTGCTGAAAGCATGGCATCTACAATGAGTTTTGCGAGCATGTAGACTCCCATATCTGTACAAGGAGGAGGAACTATTTCCATCCCTTCTATTACTCCTAGCATGGCTATATTTAGGTCTACTTCCATTCCGTCAATGAGTGGAAGTTCTCAGGCTATTGCATATGGTTTTGGATTTATCCCTTATGGAATGTCGTCTCACAGGATTCCTTCAGTTCCTTTGAACATATCATCGACCGCCTCCACATCCATGATGAGTGGATTGGATTCATTTCAGGGTTTCCCATTTGGAAGTGGTCATATACCACATTCCAATTCAACAGTAGGGTCAATGCCTTTTTCTTTTACAAGTCAAGGTAATAACCCATTCCAGAGTTGGAAAAACCTTGCAGTTAGTGGGATAGGAGTTGGGAATCAATTTTTTTGCCAATAAGGGAATGTGCCGTATTCTTCAGTTAATTCGTTTAGGAATTTTCCACCCTTTGCTAATGCATGGAATCCTTATCAAGGGCTATTAGCTCCTTTCAACACTTTGTTAGGGCGTAACTTCACTGGTTACAGAGGATTTTCAGTAGGAGTTGGTCAAACTCTGAATTTTGCGAGACCACAAGGAGCACCTTTTAGGCTCTACGAGTTACTTCGGGAAACCTGGTGTTTTTCAAAATCTAGGTCATTCATTTTAGAACTTTGGGAACCCTGTCTGCACAAGATGGAATTCCCAAGGTCTTCCACGACTCCCTTTTTTGGCCACGATGAACTTGCCAGACTTAACTAAATTGACAAATGATCCAGTTCGATACAATCCATCCTGGCCTCCAGTCCCAACTAAACTTCCCTCGAATATCCCAAAATTCGAAGGGAAAAGTGGTGAAGATCCGGGAGACCACATGACCACATTTCACTTATGGTGCTCATCCAACTCCCTAATAGATGATTCGATCAGGTTGAGGTTATTTCAATGCACCCTAACTGGAAATGCAACCAAATGGTATATAAAGTTGCCAGGGGCACCTATACTTCTTTCTATGATTTGGCTAATGTCTTTTTAAACCATTTTCAGTTGCCTGCCTGATATGAAGCCGGAACTGAACTTCTGGCTAACTTTTAGCAAGACACCGAAACTCACATTTTGGATCACATCTAGGAATGGAGGAGGAGGAAAAGGCTTATCAAAGCTGAAATCCCACCAGAGTTCCTTCTTGAATGATTTCTCAAATCATTACAACTTGAGATCTCAAAGGATGTGCCTCTCTTCGATGTTTATAGGAAGAGAAAGCCATTTTTAGAGCCCAACAATTGGAACTGATATATTCTCAGTCTGGGGTTCTTCAAAAAATTCTACTTGATGCTCCTATATCTAAGGTCGATTTAGCCAAACCAAAACCAGGTCCCCATGCCGATGGTATAGTCGGATAGATTGATATTAACATGGTGAACCTATTGAATCAATTATAGCAGTTGTCTCTACAAACTGCTTCTTCTACCCAGGCAACACTGTCTGTACTTACACCTTCCCAACCTACCTCTATAAACACCATCTAGACCACTAAGCCCAAAGGAAATCAATAATTCGATGGGAAGAGGAAGAGATGAGGTAAGAAGAAGAACCAAGAAGGTAAAGGAAATGCAAACAAACCCGGCAATGATGTTGGAGAGGGTAACAAAGAGTCTAAGAAAAAGGTAAAATTTCCACGCAAGTTATGCAATGGAGATCATCTGACTCACCTCTTCCCTAGGATGCAAGACACTTAGTGCTTATTAGTACAACAAGGTTCCTCTAGCTCCTAAGCTTTTCTGACTAACCCTTTTCCCCAAGGGCAGCAATTACTTGTTGTTGCGAATTCTAATGCTGGTACCTCCCTTGGGGCAACTAGGAAGGGGAAAATTCATTAAATTTTTATATGATGAGCTCTCATATCGACGTCGCTATGCGAGCACGTGATTATGGTGAATCAGAAACATCTAAGTCTAAATCTATTATCGAAGCCACAAAAAAACTTCATATTGAGTGGCCCTCTGTTGATTCTATGCCTCGGATATCAAAAGCCTCCACAAAGTAATCGACTGTTAACCTTAATGCTAGGGCAGCCCAGAACTAATTGTAGAAGATCTGGCTCAAAGTCCTTGTGCTGTGTCAGCATTGGAGGTACTCAAGCCGTGCCCTACTCAGAGAAGTGCTTTGCTTTCGGCAATCAATGCTGCAGATCCAAAGAAATATTTAGTGCTCAATTTTGATATGTTGAATGTCAAAAAAAGACTTCCTCACCATATGGATTTCTAGATAAAATTGACATACCGAAAGACCAATATTTTTCGGACTGTTATAGATGAGGGAGCTTCCACATGCATGATGTTTATGTCATGTTGGAAGGCCATTGGATTACCTTCAGTTGTTCCTTCACTGACTCTTTTAACGGCATTTGATGGAAATTCTCATAGGCCACATGGGATTATCCCAGCCTTTCCTATATGTGTTGGGGGAAAGGTAGTGAATATTGAGGTAGAAATTGTTGATGTGAACTTGGATTATAACCTCCTTTTAGGTAGGAATTGGATTTACAAGATGGATGCCATAGTTTCATCATTATTCTGCATCCTTTGTTTTCCTCATGAGGGGAGGATTGTTATAATTGATCAGTTAGATTATTCTCTAGGTGACTGTCACGCAACCTCAAATTCTACTGTTCCATTGGTAGACAATCCCCGTCAACCTATTGAGAATTTAGGAGTTTGGATGTACTCTTCGTTAATGGGTGTATTTTACCTCCCTGCTCCTACACCTAGAATTAATGTGATTTCATCCTCTAGGGACCTTCTCGGAAAGAGTTCTTTCGAACTCATTATTTTTCGAACCCTTGGCCCTTACCTTCATCTACCAC